>PVHP010000550.1:9494-140277 GCA_004024765.1 Zapus hudsonius
ACAGCTCACTTGCTATATCCTGAAAAATACAAACACAATCTCCATCGGAGAGTGAGAACAGTGTAGGTTAACAAATATACAGCATTCTGGATTACCTAGTTTCTATTTTTAGTAGCCTCCCTGTCAGATGTTCGCATAGTGCATCTTTCCTTGGAAGCCCAAGAGTATGGGATCCGGTGCATATTGCTCTAAATCCCCAGTATTTTTTTAATTACTGTAGTTTAAACATTTTAACATGTGATTTTTTTTTTCATAAATATCTTGGTCAACTTTGTACATCTTTGTATTTACTGTGAAATCAGTTTTTATATGTTCATATATGCTGTTATATGCCTATTTGTATATACAAAATTCTTTGTGACATTTTGTTAGAATTTCATTTATGAATTCATTTAGGAAGAATTAACTATGATCTCCAAAAATAGGGTACATTTTTGCATTTTTCAAATTTTATATCCCTCAGATGAAAAAAAAATATTTAAATGAGACAGGATCTCACTGTATAGCCCAGACTGGCCATAGATTTGAAATCCTTCTGCCTAGACTCCTGAGTGCTGGGATTATAGGCATGCCTAGTTAGATTATATGCATTATTGCATCTTTTTAAAAATCTTTCTTGTTGCCATTCTAAGTGTGGAATTTTTTCCTTCACCAGTGTGCTTTCTGACTTTCTGTTTGAGACTGCTGTTGAACTTGCTTTGGAGATCAGGCTGACCTCAAACTTGTAGCAATCTTCCTACCTCTTTCCCTCAAATGTAAGGATTACATCACATCCAGCTTGGCTGTTGATTTTTATGTTTATTTTGCATTCAGTTACTTAACTGAAATACGTTATTTATAGCTTTCAGCTGGTTCTCTTAGTTTTTTCCCTCTCTAAGATAAAATGACAGTATCTGCTAATGATAATAATTTTGACTTCTACTTTCCAATCCTGCACCCAATGGTCTATAAAAATGAGGCAAGGGCAGGTAGCATTCTTGTCTCATCCTTTTTTTTTTTTTTTTTTTTAATTTGAAAGCGTATGGGCATGTCAGGGCCTCCTGCCACTGTCAACTCCAGGCACATGCATCTCTTTGTGCATCTAGCTTTACATGGGTACTAGGGAATTGAACCCCGGGTCATCAGGCTTTGCAGCAAGTGCCTTTAACTGCTGGGCCATCTCCCCTGCTCATCCTTTCTTTGATGAGAATACTTCTGCTATATAACTGCCTACCTATAAGTCTTGTCACTCTGTAACATGGCATTCATCAGTCCTACTAATGGCATTTTGTTGTTGTATGAGACAGGGTCTCATGTAACCCAGGCTGTCCTCAAACTCCCTGTGTAGCTGAGACTGGCCTTAAACTCCTAATCCTCCTGCCTCAGCTCCTGGGATTATAGGCATGGACCATCATTCGAGGTGCTCTATTCATGGCCTTTCTTTTCTCTGTCAACAGCGCAGTGATGGCCCCTATGCCCTGGTCCTAGTGCCCACAAGGGAGGTAAGTATGTAGATCACTTGCTGGGTAAGGGTTAAGTACATACTTTCAGTAATGTCCTGCTGACTTTCAGTCATATCACCATTTTCATCCTACTGAACATGACTGTTCAACATCCTAGGCACGAGAGCTGGTTCCTGTCAAGGACAAAAGTCTAAATGCTCCTTGAAAATCATAAGCCAAGTATGGACAACAACTTCCCTGTTGTCTAAATACCTAATGACACTTAAATTTCTGTTCCTTTAGAAGGGATATAAAGTATTAAAGTAATTATAAAATAAATTCTTGGCTCTGAAAATGACCCTTTTTCATTTATTAAGAAGCCATTGCTACTAAAAATTTTACTTATTACTAAAAGTTAAATTCCTTTTTAGTAGAATCTTTTCTGTGTGATTTGTGTTATTTGCCCACAAAGGCAAGATTACATTAGGATAGTTGTTTTCCACACCAGATGCTAGTTGATTCTTCAGAGAACTGACCTTGGAGAGGAAGTTTTAGGTTGGCCTTTACTATGGCCTGCAGTGATATCAGCTCTGTATAAGTGGCTGTTTAAGTTTTGTTTTGTTTTGCTTTGCTTTGGGTTTTTTTTTTTTTTTGGTTTTTGTTTTGTTTTGTTTTGTTTTGGTAGGGTCTCTACCTCTTGTTCTAGCCCAGGCTGAGCTGGAATTCATTATGTATTCTCAGGGTGGCCTTGAACTCATGGTGATCCTCCTACCTCTGTCTCCTAAGTGCTGGGATTAAAGTCATGCACCACCATGCCCAGCTTGCTGTTTCAATTTTTTTTCTTTTTAATATTTATTATCCATAATGAGTTACATTATTTAGTGGGCAAACCATGCGTTGTTATCCCGAATTCCCCACTTCCCCCCTCCCCATCCCTGATCAGTTGTATATCCTCCTTCGTGGGCTGTCTGTATTAGTCCTTGTGGCAAGGGATCCTGTATATCTTAGTACTCATCTCGGTCTTTGCTGTTTCAATTTTTACAGCAGCAAAATTGCTGGTTCCCTAGGATGCTTCCTGCATAGTAAACATATGGGAATGATGATATGTGTCCTTGGATTCAAGGGTATTGTAGAGGCCGTGTTGATAGTTAATGGTTGTAACCTACATTAATTTTTGCTTTTCTGGTGTCCACCGGGCTTGCTGGTTTTGTTTGTAAACTTGAGGATGACCACCTACCAATCTTTCCATACCGTGGCACAGTCTCAAGAAGCAGAATGTTTCCCTAAAGTGACTTTCCAAGGCTAGCCTGCCTTTCTAGTGTACCTTTTCCTGTATGTTACTCTAATCAAGTTCCCCAAGGCTAGCCTGCTGTACTGCTTTTCTCCCCTTTCCTACATCTGACATTGTTTTCCTAAGGAGAACCAAGTTCAAGGTAATTTTGTTTCAGTTTCTTCCATCTTTGTGCACCATAGATTTGAGCTTCTCTAACACTTGGGGAATTTGAGCCAGCAGAGGGAGCACAAATCACTATTTTTGTCCATGCCAAGAAATAAATATCTTCACCCTAATCCCCAAACCAACATGTTTCAAAACCAGTTTAAAAACAGCATTTTCAAGGTAGATTCTGTGTGTAGGATTATTTTTTCTCTTAAGATTGATCCTAATCAGTTTAGGTGACCTTTAATGAAAATGTGGGAAGGAAGCTTATTGTCTACAACTCTCTCATATTTACAGTTGGCTCTACAGAGCTATGATACCATCCAGAAACTGCTCAAGGTAAGACACACCACCAGTTCAGTTCTCTTTTTCTGATATTTGGAGGAAAAAATAAGAACACAGTTCTTATTGTCAAGGAGATAGGCATTCTCTTATTTCCCACTTCCCTGTTGTCTGATTTCTGTAGAAATTGTCAGTTTTTATTGATCTAAACCTTCATGATTATTGATTTTTTTAACTTAGCTAAATTACCAGTGTTTCCTGGAACTTCTAGTCCTGCAGAAAAGTTGCATACTGAAAATCACAGGACCAGCCTCAGCTGATCTAAAGGAAAGCAAGAAAGGCTAGAAGCAGGCTTTGTTTCAAAAAAGAGGAGAGAGAAGGTTATAGAGCCAAAGCCTGGCAACCCACCAAAATTAAGTCATGGGTTGATCTGTACTTTCTTGGATCTGGTAGGGGGTAGGGAGGATATTGCTTAGACTTTATCTTAACCCCCACCCACCACCACCAAAGACAGTAGACTTAGTGATATTTGAACTCCATAATGCAGAGCAATGAAGCCATTGGAATCATTCTAACACTCACACTTGTCTGGCAGCACTGGGAGCTGTAATCCCAATGCTGCGGATTCTAAGCTGGGCCTGTCAGTGCCCAAAACTTCATCTGTTCAGTAACGTCTCACAGAGCGGGAAGCTTGCATCCTCCCCCTCTGCCCGGCTTAAGGCCTAGGAACTCTGTTCCCAGGAAAGGGGGCTTTCTGTTGACTGTGCTCTGTTGATCCTTGTGTAGCCTTTCACCTGGATAGTGCCTGGAGTGTTGATGGGTGGAGAGAAGCGGAAGTCAGAAAAAGCCAGGTAAGAGGAAGTGGGTTTGTTTATTCCTCTTGGTTTCTCTCTTTCCTACTTGGTCCAGCAAGACTTGGTCCCTCATCCTGAGAGAGCCTGCTCTCTGACTGCCTCCTGGTCCCTGCACACTTGGACAGACCAAGTCAAAGGTCACCTCTGGATGGTGCTGTTTTTTGACATATTGGTGAATTTATACACACAAGTTCCCTCTTGATGTGGTTGTGTGTTCCCTGCCTAACCCACCCCCCAAAGTATGCCCCCCCCAGGTATCCCCATCCCACCAGGCTATGGCTTGGTGTGTACCCCTGCATGTGGTTCCCTTTCATGTACACTGGGAGTTTGGGTTTACTGCTTGGATTCATAAAAACAAGATGATAGCTGGGTATGGTGGCATATACTTATAATCCCAACAATTGGGAAATGAAGTTTGGAGAATCAGGAGCTCAAGACCAGCAACCTGAACTACATGAAGTAGAGCATGTGCATACATACAAGATGGTAGACTTATATGATGCTTAGCTTCTCACTACAGTGATTCCTAATTCTCCATTAGAACTTGTAGAGGTTATCATTAGAACATTATCATGGCTGATAAATCCCGAATGGTTTGCATTTTTAAAATATTTTATTTATTCATTTTCAAGCAGAGAGAGAGAGAGAGAGAGAGAGAGAGAGAGAGAGAGAGAGAGAGAGAGCGCTCACACCAGGGCCATCACCTTGTGGGTCTGGCCCATGTGGGACCTGGGGAATTGAACCTGGGGCCTTAGTCACTGTGGAGGCAAGTGCCTTAACCGCTGAGCAATCTCTCCAGCCCAGGTTTGCATTTTGTAAAATGCTTAGTAGTTACACTCAGCTCTGTATGTATCCTATAGCTGAAGAGTAAATAGAGCACTTGACAGTTTAAAAGCCAATATTGGTTGAGATTAGACTCTACTAAAAATAACAATGAAAGTAGCATGGTACAAATAGTGTCGAATTTCATTGTCTTTTACATTCATGAAGTCCAAATCCAGGCCAGGGCTGACATGTTACTCCTTCCCTATGGTTTTGTTCTTGAGGAATGCTTCAATTATCAAGGTCACCTCAAATTATCTTGGATAGTTACCGGACCTCCAGCCATTACATTTAATTACAAAATCACCATAACTCCTTTCTCCAAAGATCCTTGTGTGATTTGCATACTCTTTATCCTTTCCTAAAGGGGAATAAGAAAACTAACCAGGTAAATTTTGCTTTTATTTATTTTTTTTAACAGTTTCATCCATGTATACAATGCATTTTGATCTCTTCATTACCCTCTGCCCCTTCCCCTCCCGTTTCTCATTAAATCTCTATCCTGCTTCCACGCCATGCTTATTTTTTTTTTTTAACCCACTGATTTAAATTAGAATTGCTTGCACAATCATGGGTGGGAGTTTATTTACTGAAGAATGGGCACTGAAGGCTATAACTTCTGCTTTCCCAGCAATCATCATTTACACTATTCACTCTGGGAGGTGTGGATTCTAATGGACCCTTCCCTTATCTATGATAAGATTGACAGGCTCAGTTATGTACAGGAAACCTCACCTACCTTGAGTCAGTGAGTACAGTGGATTTTTCATATCCAGAACATATCATTTCACAGCCCTACTTCCTATCTTTTCTGCTCTTAAATTCTTTCAGTCTCTTCAGTGAGTTTCTCAGAGCCTTGAAGGGTGTAGTTTAGATATCATGTTTAGGGTTGAGCACAAATTAGTCACTTATTCTTGGTAACTTTGTCAACTGTGGATCTCTGTAATCACCTCTACCCTTTGCATAAAGAAACTTCTGTGTTCAAGGCTATAGGTATTACCAGTCTATGGGAATAGATACTCAGAAAGTAGCTTGACATACTTTTCCATTAGCATAATCACAGTATTGGGTCCTTGCCTAGGGCCTTAGCCACAGTCATTTGGTCAGATTTATAGTACTGGGCCTCTATCCAGGTAAAATTTTATTATGCTTTTTACTATAAAATAGTGGGATATTAGTTGTTTATGAAACACGGAACCACGTTTATTCTAATACTCTGTGGGACAAAGCTTAGACTCAGTTTATCAAAGTTACCCAAAGGGTTCAATATTAGAAAAACATCCTAATAATTAGATTTTGTTAGCTAATGGGATTCCCTGCCACAGACTCCTTCAAGAACTAGTTACATGATCAACTATCTAGAGTGTTCTAGAAAGAATCATTGAGTTATATACCTAAAAATTCCTTCCAAATCAAAGTTTGGTGATTTTAATATTTTAGCTTTTAGTAGTTACACTCCTGGGGATGGGAGCCTCACTGTTGTGCAGTGACTTCTGGCTGTGACTCTTTGTGTTGTACACAAAATGAATCCATCTGCTTTGCCAGTTTTCCTGTGTTTTCTATTGCTTCTGTTGGATTTACTTTCTTTTATGATATGTGATTTTAAACAGACTCCGCAAAGGAATAAATATCCTTATCTCAACTCCTGGACGCCTGGTGGATCATATAAAATCCACAAAAAACATTCATTTTAGCCGGATACAATGGCTGGTTTTGGATGAAGCAGACAGGTAAGTCTTGTCTGGGAGGCACAGAAGGTGGGGAAAAAGGGCTGTCCTACCACCTTTATGACAGCTCTGTGGCCCTTTACTGTCATGTTTACTCATCAAGTCAATTAAAGTCCTTCTCTTAAAATCACAGAATCTTGGATTTGGGTTTTGAGAAGGACATCACAGTGATCCTGAATGCTGTAAATGCTGAGTGTCAGAAACGGCAAAATGTCCTGCTCTCGGCGACACTCACAGAAGGTAAGCTGAAGACCTGTGGGCTTGGCTGGTGCCAGCAGTGGTGCTCAGCCTCAGGAAGGGAGGCAGCAGGGATAACCCTGGAGGACCACCCTTTCCCACAGTCCCAGTTAGCCCCAGGGTCTAGGAAAGGAGGAAGAACAAGGCCCAGACTCAGATCATTGCAGTGGGAGAGGGCTTCTGGGCAGGCTGCCCACCACCAGCTTGGCAGTTCTGTAAGCTTCAGATGGCAGTTGGGAAACAAAGCAGGACTTGCTCTAAAGATGATGTCCTCTCTTTGTGTGACTTTTAGTGTGCTTGTCTTCCCTTTCTCATTAAAATACATGTTCCCAGGAATGGAGAGATGGCTTACTGGTTAAAGGCTCTTTGCTTGCAAATCCTGACAATCCAAGTTTGATCCTCCCTAGCACCTACATAAAGCCAAACGCAAAATAGTGTGTGCATCTGTGATCCCAATATGTCTAGACCATGGCAGAGTTAGGAGAATCCTAAGTTTATGGGCTAGCTAGACTTGTTCGTTTGCAGCAACAGAAGACCCTGTCTCAAGGTGGAAGAAGAGCACAGACACTTTGAGGTTGTCCTCTCATCTCCATATGCATACAATGGCGCACACACACAAATAAATTTTATAAACATATAGATTCCCTGTCTCCTTTCTGACTCCCACCCTCTACTTAATAGAAATTCTTGGCCATTTTATATATGGAAAACCTAAGGTTTGGAAAATTGAAACAATTCACTGGACTCACATAGTGAGTGGTATGTGAACACTACCACCACTTTCATGGCCTCATATCTGATTTACTTGGTTCACAGACCCACAGCATAATCTGCATGCCCATGTACCACTTGCATGACTTCTATGGTATCTTCTAAGGAACATCAGCTTTGTGAGACAAAAAAAATGGGTTCTGTGATCAAAGACATTTGGAAAGTGATCCTCGCCCTCCTTGCCCTTGGAAGATCCGTGGTCCACATAATACAGTGAAGGCCTACAGCCAAGAAGCCTGGGAAACCATTTTAATCTGAGGTTATTACTTGATCAAAGAGCTGGGAAGTGTGGGACACACATCTGTTGACATCCTTGCATAGAAAACTCTGGCCATGGATAGGTTGTTATACCAGAGACTGCCCACCAGACTGGCAGTAGGGCAGGTCAGTGCTAGACTTTCCTAATAAACCTGAGTGGTGCTGTGGGATGCATACGTGACTTCATCCTTTGTTTGTCCTTTTTTATCCAAGGTGTAACACGGCTAGCTGATATCAGTTTGCAGGATCCAGTCAGTATTTCTGTGCTAGACAAAAGCAATGACCAGCTCGACCCAGAGGACGATGCTTTTCCACTAGCTAGTGACCAGCAAGACAGCTTCGCCATACCAGAGAGTCTCGACCAGCTTGTGACATTGGTTCCCAGCAAGCTGCGTCTCGTCTGCCTAGCAGCCTTCATCCTGCAGAAGTGCAAGGTAGCTCTAGCCTAGACCTGTCTGGCTCATGTAACACATGTTTTGTCTGTGCCCAACCACGATAGCAGTGAGTTGAGATGCCAAGAAAATGGGAGAGTTTTCTAGTTTGAGTCTTGAGTTCATTACTAACATGGGGCTAGATGTGGACCTTTAGGAGTAGTCCTGCCTGTGGTGGTAAGCTGAGAGAATGAACACAGGCTCAGGGACAGCTGCCGTATAGCACATTTGTTTTACTTTTTGAGGTTAGAACTCTGTCATTTTCCTCCCCCCTTGTCTACTACAGTGGAATATTGGTGTGAATGGGACCAATGTGGTCATGGACTTCAGATAAATACTCACTTTGGTATCATCTAAGCTTACCAGCATATTCTTGCTTCCTCCTTTGTTGCTGTAGTTTGAAAAGGACCAGAAGATCGTTGTCTTTTTCTCCAGTTGTGAACTGGTGGAGTTCCACTACATACTCTTCCTGCACACCCTGCTGAGCAGCTTAGGGGTCCCTGACTCAGAGCTGCCACCATCTGCCTCCTCGCCTTTGAAATTCCTACGGCTGCACGGAGGCATGGAGCAGGAGGTAAGATCACCCAACCCACACAGCCACAGGCCTGGTGAACACAAAGCAAGCTCGTGTCCTCCACGCTCGCAGGCCAGGGAAGAACCGCACCACTAGAACGAAGGGGAAGCACACTGCCTTGTGGATGTGGGTGAGGGGTCTATTGTTCATGTGTGTTCCTGTTCCGGAGTCTGACTCTTCCACCTGAGAGAGCTCACAGGCCTGCTTGGCCTGTCTCTACCTCCGCCAGCTGCTACGGCAACAGAGTAACACTAAGTAGCTGGCACCAGGGAGGGCTTTTGCCTTTTTAGTACCCAGTGTGTAATTAGGGCTTGATGTCTTCAAATTAAGAGCATTAATGGAGCTAAATTGTGGATCCCATATGGTACTGCTGAGCACGGCTGCTGTCATTGTCAACAAGACACAGCGCTGCACTCTGTGAACACTTTGGGTTGGGAGAGGGTACTGTGGACCAAAAGGCTTGGGTCTGGTCTTCATCTGCAATGAGCCTTGTGACCCTGAAGAAGGTACCCTCCATGCTTTTAGGTGTTTATTATAGTCACTCTACAACTGTTAGCCATGCCATGGAAGTTGGGCAGAGTGTAGGAGGGAGGTCACGCCACAGGAAGTGGGAAAGGAAGGATGGGTATACAGGCTTAGAAGTAGGCGCCATCTTGTCCTCAAGGAAAGGTTACTGGGAAGCTTAGCAAGTGGAGGAAAAACATCAATATGTTAAAGCATTAGAGGTTTGAGGCAGGCCCAAACAAGTCCAGCCCCTCATGGTTTTTCTCTTCTGTTTTTAGTAAATAAGGAAATTGAGGAGGCTCAGGAAAGTGACCTTGCTTGAAAGTTACTTGTGATACATTTTGGCCACAAGGTATATACAAGGTCCAGAATATTATGGTCTTGGTGAATGCTATCTGCTATTTTATAGCTTTAGCTGCCTGATTGTGTCTCTGTTTGTTCTTTACTGGTGTTTATGGTTTAAGATTTTGTTTTAAGCTTGATTATTTATCCTCTTGGTCTTTGCTCACCGGAGACATGTTGTGGGTGCAGCTGAGGATGAAGTAGCTGATGTGGACTTGCAGACTAGGGATTTTATAGTAGATAGAGCATGCAAAAGATCTGGTAGTTAAATGATTTCAGACTGTCCCATCTCTCATCCTGACAGAATGCTAGTTCAGCCTAGTGTGCTCTCTGGGGGGACACTTGCTTGTGTGTTCCTGGCTCCCATAGCAGTTAAGTATTAAACTCCTCTCTGCACCTGCTTCTGTGTCTCTAAAATGGGGGTGATGATAGTATAGCACATAGGATGATCTATTCACTGAGTTAGTGCTTGATAGCCCTAAGTGTGGGTCTGGCACATAGTAAGTGCTCAGTAAACATTCTGTGCTGTTAATACTGGTTTCGTCTCTTTGTAAAGGACAGTTGAACTTTCCTAGTAGCTTAATAATCCTTGCATTCAGCCATCACAGCCTCCTTTTTGAGGAAGGCGGGAGGAAGTATCCTTTGTTGTATTTTAAGTCTTAGGTTACCTGTCTTATTCCACACTAAAGTGAAGCGATCCCAGTCACATCTCCCTGGACTACATCCAAGACCCTAGAATGGTCTCACAAATGAATAGAGAGAGGTCACTCACTATTGGGAAGAAAATGTGATAATTGTAGTAAAAGCCCAAGTTTGATAGATTTTTTTTCATCACCTTGCATCTGAATACATTCTGTCCAATCTACCCCAAGATGACCTGTAACTCATTCTGTATCCTAGACTGGCTGAACTCACCATGATCCTCCTACCTCCACTTCCTGAATGCTGGGATTAAAGGCATAAGCCACCATACATACCCTGCTTCAATTTTTAAGATGGTTCACAAGCATTTAGGATTTTCTGGCTTTTATTACAACATAATAAGAACCATCCTCATGCAGACCATGCAGCAAACTTGACATTGCACATGTTCAGCATTAACCGTGGAACTCAAACCCTAGGCAGGAATGTCAGCCCAGTCCTCTGTGTGCCTGTCTGCTGGGCAAGAGTCTTAACTTCTCCCAGCTTCGGTTTTTCAGCTGGAGAATGGAGATAAGGATAGTACCTCTCAGAGGGTGGTCTTGAGAGTTAGACAAGTTCAGGCGTGAGAAGCAAGCTCCTGGTGAAGGCTCACTGGTGTCTGAAGCCAGTGCACTAAGTGAGGTGCCTGAATGGGATCGAAAAAATTTGGCAACAGTGAAAGGTTTCTAAACATACAGCAACCAAAAATTAATTGAAACTCAAACTAGTCATGAATTGGTGTCCAGGCAGTCCGTGTTGCATTGTGAGCCTTACCTGCAGCCTTGGTTCTGTAGGCATAACGTGCATTTTACGCTGTGTATGCCATTATACCACACAGTGACAAAGAAGGGTGCCTGAACATGTTGGATCAGGTACAAGACTAAGGTAGGTTATGAATTTCAGTGTTTTTACTGTATATACAAAGTTTTCTGCTCTTAACTAACATAATAGTTTAATTATAGAAAACCTTATTTCTCACCATGTAAGTCCAAATTAGTATATCTTTAGATTGTATTGTGTTAGAATGTTTGATTTTAAAAATTGCTGGTTGATGTTCATTTAAAAATCATGAAATAGGGCTGGAAAGATGGCTCAATGGTTAAAGGCACTTACTTGCAAAGCCTGACATCCTGGGTTTGATTCCCTGGTACCTATATAAAGCCAGATGCACAAAGTGGCGCATACATTAGGAGTTCGTTTGCAGAGATACAAGACCCTGCTGCACCCATTCTCATTCTCTCAAATAAATATTTTAAAAATTATGAAATTAAATTTGAATTGTGATCAGGACAGAATTTCCAATGATTTCTGAAATGGCTCAAACCATCTTCTGACATTTTACTCTGCATATTTGTGCAAAGCATAGTTCTCAGCATTGCCAGCTACAAAATCAAAATATCAACCAACTCTGGAAATTGTGGGAAGGTGCTCTACATCCTGCAGTAGCATGGATTCAGCATGATTAAATTCTCTATGTAAAAATAAACAGGCCGACTCATCTCATTAGTGTGCAGATTTACATTGACCTTTATTAAGTGGTAAAACTATATCCAAAAAAATGTGGGTTTGGGGTTTTTTGTTTGATGTTTGTTTATTTTGGGGGGCTTTTTTTTGAGACGGCCTCATTATGTCTACTGATTGACCTTGAAAACCCTTATATAGACCAGGCTGGCCTCAAAGTTACAGTAATCCTTCTGCCTCTACCTCCCACATGCTGAGATCACAGGCATTCACCATATCTGGCTCAAAGAATAGTTTCAAAATAAATTCCTTTATGATAATATATGTCTTATTTGCTTATCTTTTTGGATTTATGTTTCTATTTTATGTACCTGGGATCACATAAAAATAACCTAGGTGAGAAGGGTACACAGGTGGAAAAAGTTTAAGGAGCCCAGCTGTATTGACAGTGCTTGTAACTTGGAGCCTTTGGCCTTCCTGCTCATGTTGGCGTTTCTAAATAACACATCCCCATAATGCTGGTTTGTGGAAAGGTGCTGCCCACAAGTCTCTGCCACTTCACCATGATTTCAGAGGTCTAGTCCTATCAGTCTGGATCATCTCACAATATGTGAAGAATCCACTTCCTCTTTCCTGGGAACTTCTTTGTGCCAGAAAACAGCTAGAGCAATAGAAAGTTGGGAAAGTTATGGGAGTCTCAGACTATCTTGGTGCCATTTATCTCAGTTTGTAAGGTCCCTTTGTTTGTTTGTTTGTTTTTTAATATAGGAAAGAACTGCAGTGTTTCAGGAGTTCTCACGTTCTGGAACTGGAGTTCTGTTTTGCACGGTATGTATTACTCCGCTTCATGTCAGGATTGAATCCCATAATGGTGTCGTTTTTAGTTCCTTTTAGTCCCAATTTGTCCAGCCCCATGGAGAGTGGGAATACCAGGGCTCCTTGGTGTGGCTAGTTTCGCTACACCTCTGGATTGTCACCTGATGGTACCACACAGCACTGGCTGCCACTGTTCAGAAGACTTGGTGATTTGCTCACTAATAGTGGCAGCTGTTAGACTGAAAAGGTGTGAATCTTGGAGATTTCTATCCACCAAAAACTTGTAAATTACAGCTATCGGGAGAAATTAGAGCTGAGAAAGTCTTTGCATGCGACAAGATGCCTCTGCTGGTTTCTACTTGATCACCTTAAAGGAAAGCAGAGGCACTTAAACATGTTTTACTTGCTGTCGTCTGAAGCCATCATGTGTTCTGCAATTTTCAGGGCCAGTTTGTTCAGCCACAGTCTTTCATTGTGGCTCCTCCAGAACATCAGTGACCTTAATGCCTGTCTTCGGTGCTCTTTCCAAAATAAAAACTCCCATCTTTACCATTCCCTGCTTCTCTTGGAATTCATGTTACCCTATTGTTGATCCCTCCTAAGATTAAAATACCTTCTCTGCCTTTGCCATTGTGGATGACATAACCCCCAAAAGGCTATTGGAGACATACTTGTGTGTACAGTAATGAAATCGCACTATGGACTTAGTAAATCCAGCAGCCATTGCTAGTGGAGACAGTGACATTTAGCTGTTTGAATGCCTCATTTACTGCAGTGACTTTTTAAGGAGTTTCTACTCTATGTTCAATTTAAAAGTAATAGAATCTGTTTTCATTCTAAATCAGCTTGAGTGTATGCTGATCTGTGATAAAGCCTGCCTCAAATTTACTTAATCCCAATGCTTATTGTCATACATGCATGACAAAGTGGCCCTGCCCACACAGGCATTGTTCAGACCTGAGGACAACTTCTACCAGAATACAGCTCTCTGAGCAAGTAGCTATTTCCTTTCTGAAGCCTGCCCCAGAGTCAGGTAGATAGATGCCCATGCTTGTTCTAAAACCATCTTCAAGTATCTGAAGTAAATTGAATCCAAATAAACTTCTTGGTGAGGAACTGACCAGGAATCCTTACCCTCAGAGCTAATTCTTACACTTAGCACCCAGCCTCTACCTTTTCTGGCCTTGGGTGTTTGTGTGTGCTCTTCCTTCAGACTGAAAAAGACTAGCTACCCTCCACTTAGATCTGAAACTAAATTTCACTTCTTCAGGTAAATGAGCCCCAGCTCCCTACTTATTTCCTATTAGGCAGTCCTGGTAACCAGGTTTCTCTGTGATATTCATTGCACCTCTTGCAGGTGTCATCGTACCAGATCATAAGTTCCATGAGAACAGGGACTAGGATTTGTCTCAGTTCCTTCCATTCCAGTGACTAAGAGCAATCAAAAGTCACTCACTTTTTCTGGTTGAGTTGGATGGACAGATGAGGCCCCAGAGACTCAGTGATGGGACCACCAATAAATGCCTTTTTCTAAAGACAGGGACATATTGTTTAATGCACTTGTTCATCAGGAATAAATTTTTCACCCTATGGTATTATCTGAGAGTCAGTGTTACCAGTTGTCTCTATTGAAGCACAAAGCAGTAGGAATCTATGTGCTAGAATTTGGGTTAGGAAAGGAACAAAATGAATCTCTGACCCTTAAGATCCTAGTTCATCTTAGAAAACACTGAATCTCCCAGTATGTGAAATCTGATGTGCTTTATAGACACTGGGGAGCTCAAAGAAAACTCGTAACTATCTGAAGTTCAGGTTTTAAATAAATAAATGTACATGGAAAAAAGCATCATTCTTTCTGAGATGTGATTCTCAGTGAGCATATGATCTCTTGTTGTGTGTGGCTAATACCTGCTTACCAGCGATGTAGGCTAGCCATTGTCTTGACAAAGCATAGCGCCTTCATCCTCTGCCCGCAGCATGTAAAGCAGATGCTTGTACAATCTAATTCCCCAGAAACTCATTGGTCATGGTCATTGCCTTGTCTGGGTTGATCCAGTACATAGAACTCCAGACTCCCCTTTTCTCCACTCTGCAGAAATTACTGGAGAAGAGTTGGGAAGAGGCTCTCTTCTAAGCCAGAATGAGAGGCTATTTGCTCATACTCAGTATTCCTGAGACGTCTGGATGTTTGTTTGCTTTAATTTGACACTTCTGGTGTCTGAGAGCTACTGTGTATGTGGGACACACTGTAAGAGATGATGGTTGGGCCAAGGAGATAACGTCACTCTGCCTCCTTATAAGCAGCCTGTTGCTTTGCCAGGCTATGTAAATGCTCTCCAGGAGCCTCGTGGTGTTAATGAAGAATGAGGGCCATGTCATGATGAGGCAGATGGAGAACTGGCTTCTTTTGTTAAAGGGAATTGTGTTGTTAATTGTGTGGGAATTCCTCCTCCCCTTTAACTGTACCTTTTGCCATTGTAATTTGTCACCTCAAGATCCTTATTAAAATAAGACCAGAGAAGATTGAATGTCTTTATGAAAAGTTAGAAATTGTGGAGTAACTACACTGCATCCTTCACTGTTTGAAAGATCCCTTCTCAATTCCATTTTCCCTCCTGCTAGGAGCAGTTAAGCATGTGTGGAGTGTGTGTTCATCTTAATTATAAAAATCTGGAAAGCAAGGACCTTGGTAATTCCATGCAGCTCTCCCAGGACCAGATACATGGCTTTATAGATTGGCTGTTCAGTAGGGTAGGACTATGGTGGGCAGAGCTACAGGGAAGTCAGGGCAGGAGGCCATTGTGTGTAGTGTGGACGATAAGTCCTAAGGGGTATGTGGCTGTGGTGTGGTGGTGGATGAATCTCACTACAAAACAGAAACGAGAATCTGGAGTAGAGATGTATAGCAAGGAGTCATTTGAAAGTTCAAGACCTGTTTTCTCAGAGCTAAGAAATCAAAGAAATTAATGACATTGAATTAGCTATAAAATAGTATTTATTTTTGCTTAAAGTGAAAAACCCTGAGCCAAAAAAGACACTGTGGATTTCATTGCTATTGTTAGGTTGATGGTTGGATAAAGGTGGCCAGAAAATGGAATTTTCAGGTCACTCCTGGTTTTAAGGTCAGGTTTTAGGCTTTCTCTTTTCCTCGATTCTCTTTGGTTGTTCCTGGAATGGAGTACACACCCTCATCAGAAAGGAGAGGCTGCCACTTTGCCTATGCCTGCTGCGTGAAGCAGCCCTGGAATGGATGGACCTTGGGCATCCGGCATGTTCTTCAGGAAATACATTGAAATGGCCAGTGCTGCTGGCCTCCTTGGTTTTCCTCCCTTGAAGCACGCTGTTCTGGCTGTGTGGTTTTTAGTCTCTGCTCCTCCTGGGGACTTCTACCACACCAGGCGACCAGGAGACAAAGCAACAAAGACTGCCAGTTCCTCACCCCAAACAAGTGCAGGCTTCTTGCATCTCTCTGGGGTGTGCTTCTCAGGTAAAGTTTATCTTCCCCACTTGCTTCATTGCTGCTAATGGAAGGATCATTTGGAGATTGTTTGCTGTTTACTCAGTCACGCTAACTCATGTTGCCAGTTTTTTGGCGGCTCTAGCCAAGATCTCTGCCTCTGACAGCTTCTGCACTCTCCCCTTCCTCCTCTGATTACGCAGCCCAATCTGTCACCCGGACAACGGGGGCCTATACCCTGCTGCTGGCTTTCCACACACAGCAATAATGACTTTTGGCAGGCCAGGGAGGCGTCAGAGGCAAGCCTGTGTGTCCCTTCTCAGAGAGATGGCAGGCCCCCTCTCCCTGTTAGTAAAAGCACTTTGTGAGGTTCTTGGGTAAATAAATGAGTCATTTTAATCCAACTGACAGGCTGGCACCTGAGCAAGCTGCCTTCCATCTGTACTCCTGGGTCTCATGGAGGCCGCCAGTTGTCAAGCCCAGGGCCTTCAAGGCCTTGTTGGTGAGTGTCTTTCAGAACTGACTTTAGTGGTTCTTCTGCCCTAATTAGGTTAAAGGAGTGAAATCGGGTTGCCGTCAGGCTTAAGTTCTAAGAGCCGAAAGGACAGACAGAACGAAGCCTTTGTGAGTCTTTGGCAGATCAGTTTACTGCTACTGATCTAGTACAGCTGGCTGACTTGTTCAGAAGATGGGACCCCTCTCTGGAGGTCTCTTTCTGGGTCTTGGTCAGGTGTGGTAGGGAAAGAATAAGAGGCATTACAGTCATTAGCATACCTTCTTTGATATGAAATAGCATGCTTTCTCATTTTCCCTTGATTACAACTGAGATAAACAAGATGGTTCTTCAGCCACTATTTCAGCTTGGAGCTGAGGCTTTAAACATTTATGTAGAGCTTGTCTGTAAAACTCGGGCAGCCCACTGTCTACATGTCTCCCATCACAGATTCCTGAAATAAAGTAAATCATTTCTAACCTAGAGCTTAGCAGATTTAAGAACCGTCAGTTTTCCTAAAGGCATTGAAGATGGTTAGTGTGGAGAGTCTGCCCTGCTCCACTTGCTGGAGAACACATCATCATGTTCTCGAAGCCACGAGCTCTTGAGTGCCTGGTAGCTGTGTGAAAATATTTGAGTGGTTGACACACCTGCAGTGCATTAACTTTCACTTGCACATTTACAAGCCTAGCACTGCTCAGAGGAGTACAAGGAGCATGCTTCCCATAGAAACTAACCATGGGCTTTTTTTTTTAAAAAAAGTTGTGAATATCCCAGTCTTCACTTTAAAACAGAAGAGTTCCTCAGCTGTGACATGGAAGGGAGAAATGATAGAAAGTTGTCCTTTGTGGCCATCAAGGTAACAATTGACACAGACAAGGAACATCCATAAGAGGGCAACCTTTGGGCGAAGTGTTTGAGAAACAACATTCACATGTTCTTAAGAGTCTTGCTCCCAGGTTACATATGATATATGATGAAGAACAAAGGATCTTTCATAGCAGAGAGAGCTGGTGGACAGACACCACTTGTGCTGCTGATGGAGCACGGTGAACTGTGTTCAATGGCCAAGATGCCCTGGCTGGTCATGTGCAAAGGCATACGATGAAAATTAAAATAGTTTTATGTTTTACTCCATATCAGTAAATAGTAACTTTTTTATCCTTTTCATAGTTGTATTTTACTGTTTGGAGTAGCACCATGTCGTCATCAGCCACATGTCGTCATCAGCCACACATCGCTTGGCTGAATCTTCAAATCAGGCACAATTTGGGGGAGGAAAGTATTTATTGAAACTACAGATTGAGGGGGAGTTCCGTAGCAGCAAAAGAGACTGGCCCTCTTTCACAGGTCCGAGCAGAGAGAAAAACTCATCACCTACACCACACACACAAAATAGCAAACAGGCAGGGGGGCCAAGGAGAGAATTTCTTCCCCTTTATATAGCCTTAGGGTGGGATCTTGCAACCCTGTCCCAGACTTAATGGCTTCCTGAGTCTCTGGAATTTCCTTCCTGCATGACACACACAGGAAAGAATGTTTACTTCTAGCTTCTTTGAGCTTCTTTACATCCTGCCCCTTGCTGAGAGGCTACCTTCCTGTAAACATCCTCAGAGACCCACTCAAGATAATTAAAAAGGTCAAGTTGACAACAAAACCTAACCATCACACACCATCTTTTATTCGGTCTTCTTACATAGTGTGCTGAATGAATGGCCTTGTGCTGTGTTTATCTGTATTTTTGTCAGTGTATCTTTGTGAAATTATTCCTGATTGAAGGGCAAGTGCATTTGTTATTTTGCTAGGTGCTATAGTCAGCTTTCTCGTTGATGTGTGGAAAATAACACAACCAAAAGCTTGTGGAAGGAATGGGTTTATTTTGGCTTACAGATTCAAGGGGAAAACGATGGTATGAGCAGAGAGGTGGACATCACCTCCATTACAGCACTGCAAACAGCAGGAAGGTGTGCCAAACGCTGGTTATAACCTCCATAATCCTGCCCTCAACAACACACTGCCATCAGCTGGGGATCAGGCATTCAGATCCCACTACACTGGGTATCACTGGACTCCTCACCACAGGACTAATAACATTTTATATTTCTACCAGCAGTATATGAGGGATACATCTTTTCTTAGATGATGAAATGCAGTGTTATCTAATAGGGCCTTAGGAAAGTGAAGCAGGCCTGCATTGGAGGATTACCTGCATTGTTTAGCTGTGTCCCTAGACAAGCCGCTTAACCAAAGTCAGAATAATGCTCACCCTGATGTCTGATATGTAGTAAGTGCTCAGGAAATGTTCACTAAAAAGACTGCCTGACAGGCTTGAAGATGAATGCTGAGTACAATTTACTGCCAAAGAATGGGAGGTTTCATCTTATAATCCTGCCAGAATGGCAAGAGAATAGAGCACATAGAACTTTTGCTCCTTGATGGTGACCAATTGCAAAGAGAAAATAAATCTCCACCCCTTTCATGGTTTTCAGCTATCCAGTCAAGTCTTTGAAGTGATTCACAAGTTTGGTATATATCCTAATTTAATGATCAAAAGGGACCACAAACTGATCCTTACAGGGCCCAGTAGGCAGAGTTCTCAGTAAATACCTTGCAGCTCAGCCACGAGTGAGTGCCTTGATGTATTATTTTTCTCATTACTATAACAAATTGTCCAACCAGAAGCAATGTAGGAGCCAGACGAGTTTATTTTGGCTTACAGTTAGGGGTGATAACAATCCATGGTGGGTAAGTATGGTTGCTGGAGCATAAAGCAGCTGGGTAGCATTTAATCCACACTCAGGAAGTTGAGAGCAATGAATGCTGATGCTCAGCTAGCTTTTTTTCTTTTTCTTTGGTGTGGGGACCCCTCACCCACCCACCCCATGGAATGGTCCCATGCACATTCAGAGCAGGTCTTCCTTATTTGAATAACCTGATCTAGAATGCTCAGATTTGTCTTCCTGGGTGACTGTGGAAGCTGTCAAGTTGGCAATCAGTATTAACTATCATCACTTGAGGGGCATTCTGGAAGCAAGCCAGCAGGTTGTGGGGCTGAGTTATTAGGCATTACTACTAGGCCAGGGTTGAAATAATAATACACAGATACAGTTATTCTAAATGGCCTTTTCATTCATTTTTGGGTTTTGTTTGAGACAGAATCTCATGTAGCCAGGGTTGGCTTTGAACTCCTAATCCTCCTACTCTACCTTCTGAGTGCCAGGATTACTGGCTGACATGACCACATCTGGCTGAGATTTCTGAACTCTTTCGTGACACACTGACAGTTGCTGCTTAGTTCCTCAGCTGACTGCAGGCTGTCATAACACAAGTGTTCCACACATGAATTATGAGAGGGTTCTATTGAACTTGCTGAGTCAGGATTCCATAAATGGACTTCAGTGAGTCCTTGAGCTTCCTAAAGCTGCATGCACAGCTCTGTGTGTGTGTCTGTGTGTGTGTGTGTGTGTGTGTGTGTGTGTGTGTGTGTGTGTGTGTGAATAAATAAAATATTTTTAAAAACCTCAGTCTTAAACTGTATTTTTTTGTTTTGAAGGATGTTGCAGCTCGAGGCTTAGATCTCCCACAGGTCACATGGATTGTTCAGGTAATATGTTAGTTGTTAAGGTGTGAGCTTGAGGCAGGAATATATGTTCATGAAAAAACCTTGGCTTTTTTAAGTAGTGTAATCATCATAACACTCTTAGGTGTTACCCTGGTAACCAGGCAGCAGCCAGCCTTATCTGTACAGTTCTGCTGACATCTTAGCCTCTACCCACTACAGCAGAACAGCCAGGATAATATTTGCAGGAGGGAGTGGCAGCCTCTCCCACCCAGACTAATTCATGTCACAAACCAAAGTTTTAGCAGTCTAAAACTAGGAATTACCTGGGGCCTCAGAAGGCCTCATTGTGTCCAGAAGGAAGGTGCCTCAGCTGTCCTGAGAGCAATGTCCATGTACATTGACCTGCAGGGAGCAATTACGGCCTTGACAGCATCTTACATATACCTTCAGCCTTAGACACTTTGCCAGAGGGTACTGGTGTTAGCACTGTGGTCTAGTGGATTTTGTTTTGTTTTTTCTTTTCATTAGTCTGCAGAGTGATATCTTAAAGCTTGTCTGCATGGGGCCAGGGGACACATGCCCTATTTACGTGAGTCATGGTTTAGTCACATTTTTGTGGGATCTCATGCCTGTCTCAGGCTAAGAGATCTGCTCTGCTCACTACAGATGGTCAACTGGAAGTATTGTGTTGTTTTTCCTGCTGGCTACAGAGTGAATGGGAGATGAGAAGGCAAGGATCATTTTAAAGTGCTATAGACCAGGCTCATATTTGATTGTGAAGATTGATGAGCTTAATAGGCCTGGCCTTCTCTATACTGATTCACCTTGGCCCTCTGGTCTTTCATGTAGCACAACAGGGAAAACAGACCGAGGGAATATGTGATCATTTAACTTTAATGGTGACAACATTACTGCCAAGGATAACTAACATAGGATGTGTTACTTTCTCTGTTCTGCTGAGTGGGAGCCTCAGGAATGTGCCCTAGGAACAGAACCCTCCCAACTGCTCACGTGGGATTGAGTGGAGCTGCAGTGAGGTGGGGGTGGGCAATGCTTCTGGACCAGCATCAGAGGGAGACTCTGCCAGCACAGTGGTTGGCCTCCTTACAGCAGTCTAGTGTCCTCTGTTTCCTCTTCCCAGCTGCTTTGTCTACCTAGAAAGTAGGCCAAGGTCATGCGGCTATCCAGGAGAAATTTTAAATTTACTCCATTGCTTGTATTTTCACCTTGCACAGTCACCTAAGTGAAAAGATGCAAATAGGAAAATGAGACCTGTGGAGAAGTAAAATTAAAAAGGAGATACTGGGATGAGAGACATCTCACTTATCTGAAGCTTGGCCACCGTTCATGTTATGTGTCAGAGCCTTGTTATTTCAAGGAACCTGGAGTTTCAGGGTTGAGTGACTTCTCTTTGTGATTGTGTTAGAGTAACCATAGCACCAGGATCTAATTTTTGGGATACCTGGAGGCAGGTGGAGGAGTATTGCACTTCCAATTAATGGCAATCCCTTGATGTATGAATGCCTTCATTTTTGTTACCCTTTTTAGTACAACGCTCCATCTACACCTGCAGAGTACATCCACCGAGTTGGAAGAACCGCCCGGATTGGCTGCCATGGGAGCAGCCTGCTCGTTTTGGCTCCTTCGGAGGCAGAATATGTCAACTCCTTGGCTTCTCACAAAATCAAGTGAGTCAGAAACCTGAATGGGGTTTCAGCTGATCTCACCTAATTAACTTTCTGTCGCTTTTTATAGTGGATGGGCCTTGTAAGCTGCAGAAGAGCCATTAACCCTTGTGATCCCTAAATTAGTCCCAGAATAGCCAGTGGCAAAAACTAAAACCCTTACTGCTGTCAGCATCTGACAGTTTGCATTGCCAGACTCAGTCATAGGACAATCCGTTGCACCTGGTTTTTCTTTGAGCTCCAGGTTGTGGTCTGTTTCCCTTACTTAGAGTGTGACTGCACGACTTCATAGTCGACTTCTCAGTCTTTTTACTCAAAATTTCTATTCCTTGTAGTTAATGTCTTGTACCTTCAGAGTTACTTGGTCTTAAAGAAAAAAAAAAAAGAAATTTTATTTATCGACACTTCCTTTAGCAGAGCTGACCTATGAGTGGTAGTGGGGGGAACATGTTTCAAAGCAGCCAGAACAACACACTGACTACACATCCGCAGCTAGCACTCTAAGCCCCCATCTTGTGTGCAGCATAGTCGGGTAGGCACTCTCAAGCCCCTTCAGAAAGCTTGGATTTCAGCTCTGGGCCAGCCAACCCCCAAGAGTGGCAGGGAAGCTCACACAGACATGATTGGCCTGGGGTGCAGATAGGTATTTGTTTTGTCTTCCATAAAAATCCCTGTCATCTGTAGCAGCAGGTTCTAGTAATGAGCTTATTTGTAAAGGCATGTAGTGTTTGCCACAGATCATGTTAAAAAGAGTTCTACTCAGGCGGAGCACAGTGATGGATACAAGGATTGTGGTCGCCCAGAAGAGCCCTGTGTCTTCATGAAGAGGTGGGACACAGCTTGCTCGGCTGCTCCGGTGCTTCTGACACTAGTGCTGTGCTGCTGACTGTGGTGGTCTCACCACTTCTCTCTGGCCAGCCTATATTTATGTAAAACAACCCAAACTCTAAGACCTTATTCTCCTGAAGTACAAAGCTAGAAAAATCCTCTCACACGTCGGACCTGATAATGTCCAGACAGAGGTGGGGGCTGATCTGAAGGGTGCCAGTAGGACAAGCTGCAGACTACCCACTTGAACTGTATGTAGCTGTCTCAGCAGCTCTTGCTACATTTCCCAGCATGCAGTAAGGTTACTGGCATGGATGTTTGTGGACTACTGAGACAGAATGCACCAGCCTCCTCCAGTGTGCTGAGGCCTGCTCCTGCTCCTGGGGAGCAGTCAGATGGCCAAAGTAGAGCTAGCTTGGGCTTCCCTTTTATTTGACTTGCTCCTTATCATAATACAATGAAGTAAAAGAGTGGTTTTCTTTCAGAAAGGTGTGCGTGTTTGAGCTTATTTATGAGAGGAATCTCATGCAGGTCAATCAGTTGATGTGCCTCCTCCTGTAGTGGTGTCTACAGCTGTATTCCAAGTCCCCAAGGCTGGGGATGCCTGACAGTCTTTACAGCCCAGCAGCATCTGCGGCCAATGCTTTCCTTTGCAGACACTCTGGATGGATTGGGGTGTTAAACTGGAAGCCCATTGGCACGGCTGATTCTGTTCTTCCCTTGCTGCTTCTCACCAGCTGGGAGCAATACAGCATTGGAGCTTTTTCTGTCACATAGAAAGCGTCTTCAGAATCCTGTATTGTGTGCCCAGGTAGATTTCAGTCACAGCACTGCACTTCAGTAGCCCCTTCCCTCCTCCTTCCGTTCTAGACCTACAGGTTCCCTTTGCCCACTCTTTCACTGCCTGCTCTGGATGCTGTCCAGGCTTGTTCACTCTGGCTTGATCTCAGAAAATGAGGGACCACAGTTAATGAGTCACAGAGTGACTGTTAAGTGCCAGAGCTACCAGCATAGATGCCTCTGTCTCTTTGTTGTCCTGATTTTTCCTTAGTAAATACAGTCAAGTTGATTGCTGTTAAGTGTTCAAATGTGGACTTAAAGTTGAAAAGGGAAAATGATTAGCACAGGTATATTTTAAAGCCATACCAACTACTGTCCTCTGTATCAGCATTTGTGTGAGGTTCTTGTAAAGGAAGTGATACAGGGAGGTCAGGATCTTGGCTTTGGTGAGGACAGGACGTCGAGAAGGATGATTACAGAGAAGCACCACAAAGACATAGTATGCAGGGGCAGTGTAAGAACCTTACTGCAAAAGGTGAGCTCCACCATGCTGCCAACTGCCCTCAAAACTCACCTGCCTCGTAGCTAGACATAATCAGTCTGGGTAGATACTGGAGCTCTGGCTGCTGTGTGACAGCCATGCATCACACTTCTGATTTCTGAATAGGAAAGAAAGAAGGCTGTTGGATATCTGTGTGCAAACTGTTTCTTTGACTTGATAAAAAAAAATAAGCTCTCATAAGAGCTTGTTGCAGGGGCTGGAGATGGAGGCCCAGTGAGTAATAGAGTGTTTGCCTCGCCTGCACAAAGTCCTGGGTTCAGTCAATCCCCAGCATCCCCTAAACTGGTGGCACAAGCCTGCAACCCCAGCACTCAGGTGGTGCAGGAAGAGCGCAAGGTCATTCTTGGCTACATAGTGAGTTTGAGGCCAGCCTAGGTCTCTGAGACTCTGTCTCAAAAAAAAAAAAAAAAAAAAAAGATTAAAGAACAAACCTTCATTGTCTCATTGTAGAGTAATACACAGGGGAAAGAAGCAGCCTGGAACAGTTTTGGAATCCAAAAGTTACACTATATCAAAGATTGAGGCAAAGGAAAAAGCAATGTGTGCAATGTTTTGTGCCTGAGAACACAAGAGCCAGGCAGCGGGATACCTGGAGCTGATGAATTGCCAGGGAGATTCAGGAAGGCAGGCCGAGGCGCTCGGCAGCAAGGGCATCACAACAAATTGCTGCTGCCTTCATGTGCAGGCGCTGCTGAACTCACCCTGACAATTTAATTTAGCAGACTGGGCAAGAGACAGGTGCCCTGGGTTGGTGCCACCTCTGTCTGAACACTCGGAACTTTGTTTCTCTGTCCTTTTGACTTCTTGTGTTTGCCAACTCCTAAACTTTTTCTACTTCCCCTTAAAATGTATTGCTAATGAAAGTCATTGCCGGTTCATTAAAACGTAAATGGATCATCAAACTCGCATTTCTTAGATCAGGCAAAAGACAGTACCCTGAATTTATTTCTCTCTCTTTCCCTAGCAAGGTAAAGTGATTCAAATCTGTTGCTAGAACCATAAATAATCACAACAGGTTTGCTTTGTTCCTCAGAAGCAGTGCTGTTTTAGAAATAGGAAGATGGTCCTCCTTTTAAACTATAAAGACCTCCAGTTCCTTGCCCTTCCTGTTTGCTTATGCCTTGGCCTTCCTGGGTACTCACTCCCTGCAAATGAGGACACATTGCCCTTCTGGTGCTTGTTTGATTTCCCCCCCCCCCCAATATTCCTATCTATGAATTGCATTATTCCTTTTTCTTGAATATTTCACTACAGGTTTGGTTTTGTTGGTTGTTTTTCCCTTTTGAGACAGGGTTTCACTATGTAGCTCCGACTGGCCTTGAATTCACTATATAGTACAGGCTAGCCTTGAATTTGCAGCAGTCCTCCTGCCTCTCAGCCTCCTGAGTGCTGAGGTTACAACCATGATGCACCGCATCCAGCTTTTCTCCAAGTTATTTTTCTTTTCCATTTCTGTTTCCCTCTTCCCTCCATTCTTCAAAGGTGACAAAAATGAAGCAAATGGGTTAGAGAAAAACATGTTTCCAAGTATAGAGAGCATATTCAGCCATTATTTGTTCCCATCTTTCATGTTAGAGTGGGAGGAAAAAACTGTGGGAAGGGGCATGCTTGCTCTGACTCTCACCCTTCTAGACTGGTCTGCCTGCTGCAGACAGACTCCTCCATAGGGGTGGGAGTTGCAGAAGAGGATTCTGAAGGGTGGGAACTGGGGTGCTGGGAGGAGATGACATATCTCAGGTGAGTGGTTGTCAGATGTGTCATTTTCTTTCATAGGTTTGTCAGAGTAACTGTTGGGGAAAGGGAGAGAATTGTCTCCTCCTGTAAGAGGTTGCCGCTCTTGTTTTAATTTGCTGTTACATTTTCAAAAAGGAAAAAGTACAATACTCATTTGTCTTTTCATGATCTGTTTTCTCCCAGAAGCTCCTCCTTCCATTTCCCTTTCTCCCTGGGAGTATCAGTTCAGCAGCTCACATTCTTCCTCACCGCTGTAGTTCTGTGTGGCGCCTCATTTCCATTGATGGGCCTTGCAGTCGTTGGGTGCAGGGCAGGCGTAGAGAGTCCTGCTGGTTGGAGGCCCCATTCATTGTTTATGCTAGAAGTTCATATTCTGGCTTCAGCAGTTTGCTCATGGCTCTGGATGAAGTGGAGATCATCTAGTCCTTGGCCCTGACCAAAGACACAAGTAGTGGATATTCTCTAGGGTAGTAGGAGGGAGCAGAGGTGCAGTGGATGGGACTGGGTTCCTTGTCACCCTTCACTGAGGTCTTTGCTCAGAAGTTGAGATCTTTCTTAACTAAACAGACTTGTGAAATTTCATTATCTGCTCAAGTAAGGTAAGCAAGCTTGCCTGTTTCATATTCAAGCTTTGTTAAGAAATAATGGGGGGTGGAGAAGAAAACCTTTAATCCTAGTGCTCAAGAGCCCAAGGTAGGAGGATCACTGTGAGTTCAAGGGCAGCCTGAGACTACATAGTGGATTCCAAGTCAGCTTGGGTTAGTGTGAGACCCTACCTCAAAAAACCAAAACCAACCAACCAAATAAATAAATGGAAGACTTCTCATTAAAATGGCAGATTAGGAGAAAAGAAACCTGGGGAGGGGAGGGAAGAGACAAGATAACCCACAATACAGTCTTTTACCAAAAAATTCAGGTGGTAAGAAATTGTTAACCCAGTTGAGACCCTGGAGATCAGTAGGAGGGAACTAGGTGTTTCCAGCCAACACAAAATCAGTGAGGACTCAGCTCCAGGCAATGGCTGCTGGGAAGAGCTTCTACTTGCCAGCCTCTGCCTGGGAAGTGCTTTTTCTTGCCTGGCCCTGCCTTATTCAGCACAGCAGACCCACTGGGAAGGGATTCTCCCACTTGAACCTGCATTGGAAAACAATAAAACAAACAAACACACACACACACACACACACACACACACACACACACACACACACACAAGAAGGGCAGAAGTGGAGGGTGACTGTGACCTGACAACAGCCTCCAGTAGGGCCCCTGGAGCTGATCTCAGGTCAAACTCTAGGCACTGAGTGGCACTGAGTGATCAGGGCCCAGATGGCAACAAATACCAGAGAGAACCAAAGTCCATCAATACAACCAAAAAGGATAGGCAATGGCTAGCACAAAAGGAGTCACCTCTATCACATCTACCAGGGCCCAGGGGACATTACAGAGGAAGTGGCAATTTAAACACAGATGCTACTCTCACTGGCAGCCTGACAACCTCCTTCAGGGACATGGCGATAGACACTGAGGAGACTCAAAACTCATCAAATCAGAAAATCAGAGGGTCCAAAGAGCTTCACAGTAAAGGAGACTTATGTTTACCATGGATCAAGGAACATTGCAGAAGAGGGGGCAGAAAGACTATAAGATCCACAGGGTGGGAAGGAATACCCTGAGGCACTGTCCCCACCATCTATCCCCCCTCCCATATACACAGACTGGTGTATTCATGACCCCACAGTGAATACCAATAACTCACTCTCTAATAAATATTTTTTTGAAAAAGTAATGGCAGAGATGGCATGGTGGTACATACCTGTGATTTTGGCACTTGGGAGGTGGAGGCATGACATTGTGGCCTGCCCCTTCAATGTTAGAGATCCCTGCTGAAGATAGTATTGATTCTATTTCAGCTCTAATTAGCTTGAGAATGGGACAGGGCTTTTGTTTTGTTTTGTTTTTTGAGCAGGGTCTCCATCTAGCCCAGGCTGATCTGCAACTCACTGTGTAACCCAAGCTGGCCTTGAACTCACACAATCCTCCTACTACCTGGGATTAAAGGCATGAGCCATCATGCCCAGCTAAGAATTGACCAGTTTTATGCATTGAAATTTGAGGTGTTTTGGAAAAGCAAAAACTTTACTTTGATATACCCTTCATTTTGCAGCCTTTCTGAGATTAAGATGGAAGATATTTTGTCCGTTCTGACAAGGGATGATTGTTTTAAAAAGATGGAAAGTGGAAATCAGGTGAGTTCTCTTGTTTACCATGCTTGTGCTGGCAGATGTGCCTATTTCTGATCTGGGGAAGTAGATCTTGTGTTCAGGCTTCCTTTTGCCAAGTAGAATGTACATACTAAGGCCATGAACTTTAGATAAGGCTGGATTCCAAGTGTGGTTTGCTCTGGATGTTTCTGCTGGACTTATCCATTTAATGGGCTCCAAACCATTTCTAGAGGTCTGCCAGGCAGCAGTAGGCTCTCAAA
Organism: Zapus hudsonius; assembly: GCA_004024765.1. Classification (NCBI taxonomy): domain Eukaryota; kingdom Metazoa; phylum Chordata; class Mammalia; order Rodentia; family Dipodidae; genus Zapus; species Zapus hudsonius. The sequence continues at coordinate 37,697 of PVHP010000550.1, forward strand.
AAGGTGGCCTAGGGCAGAGTGAGTGGAGCCAGTGTCACCCTGTGGCCCCTCTCCAGATCATCCATAAAGGACCACTGACTAGGCCTGTCACACTTACTTGGTCCATTTTTTTTTAAATGTGAATGCACTATCCACATACAGTTGAGATCATTAAGAAGAAAAATTGCTATGATACATGCAGTTCCATATGGAGATTGTGAGCTGTTGTTTTTCCAGGCCTCATTCCTCAAGCCCTTGACTTAGTGCATCATGCACATGCATGTAAAACTGGTGAGTACTTGAACATTTCCCATCATTTACACCCAAAAATAGAGATTCAAAATTAAATCAGATTAAATTGAGGGATTTTCCTTTGTTTTTTTTTTTTTTTTTTTAATTGTTTGTTTTGTTTTTGAGTTCTGTAGCCCAGTTTGTCCTGAGCTCACTGTATAGCTCAGGCCAGCCTTGAACTCATGGTAATCCACTTGCCTCATCCTTGTGGAGTGCTAGTACTGTACACATGAGCCACCACGCCAGGCAAGGAGTTTTCTTTTATGTGTTAGAGTGTGCTTTTATTTGGACCAAGATTGTCCCTGAGGGAGGGACTAGATTTGCCTGACCCTGACCTGACTTCTGTTTCCATTAAAATACCTAAGGAAATTTCTCTCAGCAAAGAGAGGAGACAGAGAGTCATTAAGTGTGCATTCAGGTAGGATCTGTGCCATGCTTAAATAGGCACAGCCTGTTTACTCCCACTAGCAACCCCATAAGGTAGGTAGGTAGTGCCCAACTTGTAAGGGGGGATCTTACACTGAGTTAGTTGGAGAGAGAACTTCATAGGACATGCTCATGCTCATTGATCTTCTGGGGTTCAAAATCAGGTGATCCAAGCTCATGTAGGTAACTGTATGCCCATATGCCTCCATTGATCGATATCAGTCATTTACACCAAGAAAACAACAAAAATACTTAAAAAAAAATTTGTGAGATGGGTTCTCACAGTGTAGCCTAGGCTGACTTTGTAAACAAAGTCCTCTTGCCATTGCTGAGATTCCAGGTGTGAGTGAACCATCACACCTCGATTAAAATGTTCTTTTTAGAGTGGCATGGGGAATTGAACTCAAGGCTTAGCACATAGTACACTTTACCACCAAGCTGTTTTGTTTTATATATATATATATATAATTTTTTTATTTGTTTGCAAGCAGAGAGAAAGAGAAAAGTAAGACAGAATAGGGACATTGGGGCCTGCAGCCGCTGCAAAACAGAACTCCAGATGCATTTGTCACTTTGTGCATCTGACTTTAAATGGTTACTGGGGAATTAAACCTGCATTGTTAGGCTTTGCAGTCAAGCACCTTAACCACTTGAGCCATTTCTCCCCCAACCTGTTTTTTTTTTTTTAATTAGATATTAATGACGTTTGACCAGTAAATGGTACTACAGCAAAGATCCTTGTGACCATAAAAGACTATTAATGAATTAAAAGACTCAATTGATCAATATTTTAAGTGATTCTTAATATAAGACATTCCAGCCTTACTGTACTTTGTACTTTGGATTACTCTTTTCAATCAGTAAGTTTATTGTTAAGGAATTGGCCATTTGCCACATAGGTACTCTTCTCTCGATCTCCCTCTCTCTCTGTTTTTGTTGTTTGTTTGTTTGTTTGTTTGTTTGTTACACACAGGTGCTCTTTGACAGTCTTGGCACACTTCTGGAATTATTGCAAAGTCTAGGTTAGGTTCCTTCCCATAGATACTTCACTGTAGCTCAGGGTAAGTCTAGAGTGTTAGCATGGAGGTTAAGAGCTATGGAGGAAGTAATCTTGAGTGTGGTTCAGATCAGGGCCTTGGGTCAAATTCCTGTCTGTCACCAGCTGGGAAACTTTGGGCAATTCCTGGGCCTCCCTAGGTCTCAGTTTCTTCACATATAAAATTGAGATGCTGTAGTATAAAGAGGAGGTAGTGCAGTCAGTGTGAGAAATAGTCCTAAGGTCCTGAATCTGCAACTAGAGCTGCTGCTATAGTTGCCTAAGTTAGTAGCAGATGTGGACTCAAAGCCCAGAGTCACATGGGTCCCAGCACCTTGTCCTGCTGTATCTTACTAAGTGGGACATTATTAGTGTGCCTGCCCTCCAGGAATAGGAGTCATCAGGAAAATTACAAAATGAGATGGTGAAAGTTGGATCAAACTTAGCCTTCTGTATACTGTTTCCACCTTTGGTTTCAGTCTTTATTCCTGAACACAGACCTTTCTCCTCAGGGAGGTGATCATTGTGTCCGTCTGCTCCATTTGCACAGTCCCTCCTGAGGACACATCCTCAAGGAAGGAGCAGAGCAGCTGCATTTCCCTCTTCCCGTTCAGCAACCAACCATGTTTTTTGTTTTGTTTTGTTTTTTAAACATCTGCCCTTCTGTGGCCTTGCAGCATTAATTCTTATCCTTCAGCCTTTTCCTGGCTGGAGGCCAGCCTCAAAGATGTTCTGAGCCCTAACAGCCACATAGAGTTCTGGGCAGAGTATGTGCTTGAGTCCTTGCTTCCCAGCTGGCTCCTCTATGGCCTTGGGCAGATGTTCTTTCGGCCTTCATCTTCCTATCTGTAAAATGAGAATGAGAGAGGCCATCTTAAAGGGTTGCTTAATGAAATGAGACAGAGATCCACATGTTTCTAGACTATTTAAGTTCTGAGACTGTCTTACCACCTTACTTCTAACTCCTGCCTTTTTTGATAGGAATGATTTGAATGCTTTCATAGTTTTGCAATTTGGAGATGTTTTTTAAAAAAGAAAACTGCTAGGAAAGATTGGGTTTTTACTGACATAACTGGTTAAGTTGGAAAACTCAATTGGTCATACTGATTTCTAGATGTCCTGTTGATCAAGACCTGGCTTGTAGGACCAAGTTTAACTTAAATTCAAAGAGAAGCGGAGAGCTGATCTGAGTTGACTGTATTAATTACATAGCTGTGTGGCCAGGAGTGTTTCGTGTGTGCCATCCATGTCACTGGGGAGGAATGAAACTGATGCTGGGTACAACTGCTTCTCCTGTTTCAAATGAGCAGGGCAAGCTGTCCCGGACCACTCTGCTCAGTCTGAGTAGTACCACAGCAGATGTAACAGTGCCAGGCATACAAATTCACTCACTAGACCAGCCTTCCTTCTTGCACACAGCCCACACCTCATTATAATGCCCTTCTCTTCACCAGCTCCACTGAAGTCCATGGTAAATGTCCCTTTGGCACATACATTTTGGGGCTTCTGTGAACAGAAAGAAAGCGAGTGAAGCATCTGTAAAATGTATATTTCATATTTAGGTGTATAAAATATATATATAGCTCGTCTGGGTGTATGTGTTCACCCACCTACAAAGAGAATAAATTTGATCTTTCGACTTGACTGGAAGGCACTCAGAAAGTTCTGGGGACCATAGGGTAAGGCTCAGCTTGGTAGAAGTGTGATTAAAACAGACTCCTTCCATTTAGTTAAATATACCTTGGAAATTGGTGATATCAGCTTGAATACATACACATGCATACACTTATTTCCATCACTCTGATTACCTAAAACTTTTTGCTTACCAATATATAAAAAAACCTAATTATCTCAGGTGAAGTTCTTTTAGGGAAGTGTAAAGTTTTCATTGTTGGAGTGTGCACACACCTAGCATGTTTTTCCTACAAGTTGTCTTTGTCCTGTGAGCTTTGCCTATAAACTTCTCTAAACAAAGAAACTAGCACTGGCACTGGGAGGTGTTAAAATCACATCAGAACCCCTGGCTCTCCTTTCTGATGGTCTGCTCTTTCCAGGAGCAGTAGGCGTAGCAGACAAAGGCACACTAATAGCGAAGAGAGATTGGAAGTATGTTTCTCCAAAATACCTGTGGTCTACCAGCTGTAGGCTGACTTCATTAACAGTAGCCAGCTTGCGTCTTTGAGGGCACAGTTCTGCCCGCTTATGTGCCTCAGGGCTCTGACCCACTCTCATTACGGAGCATTTACCTGTCTGGGGCTAAGGTGGCACTGCCGAACTCTGCTCCCCTCTGTCTTCGGTTTAAATTTAGATTGTCCTTCCCAGTAGACAACCGAAAAATCTTCATTCATTCTCAGGGGGTCAGGCTTTATTTCTGGAATTGAGGATAAGACATACTTTTTCCTAAATATTGTGTTTTCTGTCATTAACTTTTTCTTAAAATTTTACTAAAATTGACCTCATCGTTTCAGGTGTATGAACCTGGTTTTGCCATTTTTCTACATATTTCACCTGTATATACACTTATATGTATGTAATTTTTTTTTTCTGGTTGGGAAGAAAAGAATGCCTCATTTTGAAACCTAAAGGGGGGAATAAGAAAAGCCCTTTGTAATATATTGCCATATTATCACTAAATCCCCTGACAGTTGTGACACAGAAGCAAGTCACCTGTCACTTAAGCTTGAGGTCTCTTTAATTTTCTCCTGGAATTCGCACCAGGCTGTCTTTAATTTGAGGCCTTTATTGGAATTCTGAACCCTCTCTGCCTCCCTGGCTCTCAGATCTATTCTGAGAGCTGTTACAGAGTGTATACAATAACCAACAGAGGGATTCGGAGAGGGCTGCAGCTCTGTTTATTTAACACTCTAGAGGGATTTTTGTGCTTATTCGGTCCTGGCTGCCCGGCTTTCAATATCGCTTTGACAACCATTCTGCCCTTCTCATTAATTTTAAACAGTTAAAACACAGGAAAAAGAGGAAAAAGTTTTCATTATTAAAGTGCTTTACTTTTTAATAACAGAGGATTCTGTCCGCCAGGGGAAAGGGCATCCTCACTAATTTCACATTCATATTAAAAAAAAAAACAGGCAAGGTGACAGTTGTGCTGCTGAGGTGGCTTAACGAAAGGAGGACAGCGGAAAAGTTTGCATTCACATCAGTTACAAGGGTTTAAAAAAAAAAAAAAACTTGTTAATGACAATAGCAAGTGTCCACTTTGGTAACACAGCTCCTCAGTGACGTTTCTCCTGACATTTTAGCAGCTAGACACCCCTTAGGGGGACCATGTACTGTGAAATCTGCTCAATCTGTCTGTCATCAGCCAAACAGGTAGCAGGATGCGTGACTACTCTAGAAACATGTTCCGGTTGTTAAGTCTCTATTAATGCAGAGATGGGGTTGGTCCGAAGTGCAAGGATCTCTCTTCCCATTTGTTCTTCCTCTTCCAGACTTAAAAGTGAAAGGGAGATTTGGGGTGTCTAGGTCAAGCCAAACAAACCCCAGTGCTCATACCCTATCTTCTGAAGGTGACGGGAGGCCTGGATTGTACATGGGTTTTCCCTGGTGGCTCTCATTGGGCCAAGAGGATGAAGGCTGAGGCTCAGTAGCCCCCCTCACTGGGCTGTGGAATTTGTTCTCATTTGGTAGAATACATCTGTGTTTGTTTTAAGACACAAGAAATAAAAATCACTACTTTCTAGTGAAATGGTTTTCTCTGGACAATTAAAAGATAAGAATGATTTTATATCTTATTAACAATTTCCAGTGGACATCCTATATTCCTTGTTGCAGAGACCCAGGCAGCCTTTGACCGTGGCTCACTATAAAGCCCACTTCTTAGTAGCTTCCTTAGAACTCAGCTCCCTGGCTATGGACTTAAGAACGAACCTGCAACATTGACAGCCAGTCTCTGGGAAGCTCTCAATTTAGGGTTAGAAGTAACTTTGTAATGCTAGCTTTTTAAAGAAAACTTTGTCATTTTCCTCTGCTAAATGGGAGAGAAGGGAGAAAATTTATAGGAGAGATAAGACTTATTTGAAAGCAACCTGTGTTCAGTGTTTGAAATGCCTCAGTTAGACTTGGAAAACTCCAAAGGTCTTTCAGTTGGAACATGATGATAAGAGGTCATGAAGAAAAGTCAGTGAGTAAATACAGAGACCTGGCCTGCTCCCTCACAAAGCCAGCCTCATCTTTGCTTGACTTGAACATCTTTATAGCTCCCTTCTCTCCCTAGTAATATTGAAAGGATTACCCTCGTTGGCCCCTGGGTGGTTACTCTGTGATTTTACTGTTATTAAATCTATTATAAACTGCTTCATTATTCCTGACTTCAACTCTGTCTCTCCTTTAATCCTTCTGTCACCCTCCCAGAAATCCCATGCTGTTGGTCCCCAGGAAATCCGCGAGCGAGCCACAGTCTTGCAGACAGTATTTGAAGATTACGTGCACTCTAGTGAGAGGACAGTCTCCTGGGCAAAGAAAGGTCAGTGGATTTTTCAGGTGACTGGGGCCAGGATAGCCCTGCAGGGCACTGACCCCACCCTCACTACATTACCACCCTCCCTACCCCATGGTTGAGAGAGCAGCCAGGGGTCTCAATGCACCAGTCAAAGTCTGCATTGCAGCCTGCCATAATTGTGCAGGGTTTGGAAGTGATCTAGGAAGGCTTTAAAGTGATATTACATGTTAATTTCACCCTTCCCCATCCTTTGTACCAGTGAGGCTTTATCCTGGCTTACATCAGGACTAGAGCTTTTACTAGAGCTTGGATCTTGGGGATCTGTTTTTCTCTGCCTTTGAACACCAGATAGAAGAGATAGGACATGTGGACAGAAGTAGTTGTAGAGTTGGAAATTAGAGATGAAGGTAAGGGCTGAAATCATTAGCCTAAGAAACTTCTATTTGATATATTAAAGAAAAATAATACTGAGAAAGGGGGCCAAAGACCATGAATCCAAATCCTAGGAAATTTATAAAAGAGGCATTGATGTAGTATCCAGATCCTTAGTAGAATAAATTGGCCCCTGGGATCTAGACCTTCTGGGTAGAATTGGCAGTTCATCTTGAGCCAGCAGGAGTGGTTGTATTCACTGTGCTAGTGCCTTCTTCTCAGTGGATGCCCTGACCGGTGACTGACTTGTGCTAATGAGACTTATTCCAGGTTGGAGGAATGCACAGTTCTTTCTATTAGTTACCTGCTATTTTTAAGAAAAATGTCAGGCTGGTAACTAGAATAGGAATTCTGCGTATCATCCTTTTCTTTTAGAAATAGGTTGTTTTGGTTTATGTTAGGGTCTTGTTTTCTATGTATCCTAAGCTGGCTTTAAACTTAAACTTGGGGGCTAAGGCTGGGGAAATGGCTCAGTGGTTAAAGGCACTTTTCTTGCAAAGCCTGCAGGTCTGGGATCAATTTCCCAGTACCCACATAAAGACAGGTGCACACATGGCACATGTGTCTGGAGTTTGTTTGCCATGGCAAGAGGCCCTCGTGTACCCATTGTCTGTCTGTCTCTCTCTCTCTCTCTCTCTCTCTCTCTCTCTCTCTCTCTCTCTCTCTCTCTCTCTCTTAAACAAATAAAAATAATATTTCTTAAAAATTAACTTGGGCTCCTCCTGCCAGAACCTCTCAGAGCTGGTACTATAGACATGTACTTCCACTCTTGGCTAGAAGTACCATTCATTCATTTATTTATGTTTATGGGTATATGTGTGGGTTTTTTTGTTGGTTGGTTGGTTAGAGAGGTCTCACTCTTGCCCAGGTTGACCTGCAACTCACTCTGTTGCCCAGGCTGGCCTTGTACTCACAGTGATCTTACCTCAGCCTCAGGAGCATTGGGATTACAGGCATATGCCACCATTTCAGCTCTCATTTATTCAGCAGTATTTGTTAATGTGGTAGGCACTGTCCTATGTGCTTCAGATCCATGAGGAGTCAGAACAGAAAGCATACTTGGGCACTGGAGCAGCTGTGAGCATGATCACTTTAGTAAATGAAGTTTTTAAAAGGTAAGAGCTATGGAAGAATACAGCAGGGTAAGGGAGATGAGGTTTGATGGAGCAGAGTGCATGTTAAACAGGTCAGAGTAAGCACCCTTGTGAAGGTGATACTTGAGCACAGGCTTGTGTCTTCTGAAGGAAAGATGGCAGTATGGATGGAAGAGGGCAGATTGGCTGAGGCAGAATTATGCAGGGCTTGGAGGTTGCTCTGAGGTTTCTGGGTTTCCCCTGAGTGAAATGAGCAATTGGAAGGCTTTGAGCTGACATTCGTGTAATAAGAGATAGGTTTAGAAAGACCACCTGGCTGCTGTGTGAGATTGAGGGGACAAGGTGAAAGCTGAGAGACTGGGAATCAAGAGTATGGACATCAGGAAATAAGCAGTAAAACAAGTTAGCAGGACTGATGATGTAGCTCAGTGGTAGAACACTTGCCTAGCATGTAGAAAGTTCTGAGTTCTATCCCCAGCACTAAAGGAATTCAGAAAAACAACAGGTTAGCATATATGTTCAAGTAGCTCTCAGATTCCTTTAGCACAGGACAAAATCAGTGTTTGATTGTCATAAAATTTAAATCAGAACTGTACAAAGTGAAAGGTGAAATCCCAGTAATTGCCAACTTTATATAATTGGATAGGTCCTTCTAGTTTTTTCCTCTAATTTATCCTGTCTTGGCAATTCCTGAAATTGAATTCAACAATTCCCAAGGGTTTTCCAAAGAACCTACCTCTAGAGAAGTGCTGGAATAATATTTCAGGAGGAATAGAATATTTCTCTCAGTGTGATTTTTGACCTTTGATGAAAGTTGAGCGGACTCAACCAGCTGTACTGAATTCAAGTCAATAACAAAGTTGCAATGAAAAGAAGCCCACACCTTCATCTTGGCGATATGTTAGTGTTAGTGGTGGTTGAGGTATTTTGGCAAGACTACAGCTAATTCAAAATGCCTGGGTAGTCCTAGTAAAAGTTAGTAAGTCATTGATAGAGAATGTGGTTTGGCTTAGTTTTTTTTTTTTTTTTCTAGTCTTCACCACCATTGACCTTGATATAAACAATAGGAGCTACTTGTCTTCTCTTTAAAGGCTATTGGAGCAGGACTGCTTCCTGATACTATGTACCATGAAGGAAATACATAGATCCCTTCCCTCATCTGTTGATTTATTTCTAGTCCACGTTGATAAGGGGGAATACTCCTGTAGGTCGTCTTGGTGATCCCATTGCAGGCACAAAGCTCTTGGCTGATCTCTGTCCTGTTTCTTAGGACTGTGACTTTTGGAGATTTGGGTGAATATATACATATCCATTACTCTCAAGGTACTGAGTTGCAACAGAGGAGCAACCTCAGCACCCTATAAGTTGATACTCTCTTTTGCATTTCAATTTACATATGTAAATTCCCCACAACCAACTTGCTTCCTTTTTATGCCAGTTTACAACCCACTTCATGAATAATTAACCAAGCAGCTGGCTTTGCCTTTATGGCAGAAAACTAGTTGGAAACTGAGCCAAGCATGTGTTTGTTGTTTTACTTTTGCATTTTCTGACCCCATCATTGGTAATGACCAGTGCTAATTGTTAATCGCTAGAACACTCCTTTTCCCCTCATTTCTCACATCATTTAGCTAGGGTTGTGATAGTGGGTGTGAATTCCAGACTCTGAACAAAAATAAAGAGTAGAGTCCTCTGCCTGCATATGACCCCTGTTCCTAAGGCCTGGTTATCTCCATCTTCAGGCCTCCCCACAGAAGCCCTCTGTGGAGTCCTTTATGCTGGTTCTTGGAAGGGACACTTCTCACTTCCTCACCTCAGTGACTGGGGGAGGCTGGGCACTTTGCCAAATGCTCTGTCTTTAAGAGAACTGTAGCAAGTTACCTTCTTTCCTTCATCCTTTGGGTAGCTGTGGCTGTTGATGTAGAAAGATAATGTGCCTTCATGTACCCAGAGGAGCTTGTGATGGGGTATTGGGAAGAGTATGTTCACCTCACAGGTTGTATGTAGTATTGTTCCAGGAGTCATATATAAGATGTCCCACTTCTGATTCAGGTGTCTAGAAAGAAAAAAGGACATAATGTCCAGGTGGATTATTTTAGATAGATTCCCCCAGATTCATGTCCCTAATATAGTGACTGGAAATAAGAACCAGCAACTAGAGTGCTCAGCTCTCATTGCCTGCTGCTTCATCCGTCAACCCGAATAAACATCTCTTTTCAGTGCTTCTTCACTTTGCTGTGTTGAACAGCCCTGTTCCTTCTGTACATCCTATACACTTCCAGTGTGAGCCAGGTTCTGCCCTGCTGCATCAGAATGAACCCAGATACGGGAGTCCATGCAAGTGTGCAAGGACAACCAACTGTCGCTGTCCCAGTGAGACAAGGACAAGCCTGGAGGACAAGGAGGTTTTGTAAAAATATGCACTGTGAAATGCTGCCTGGTCAGTTGTCTAGGGAGAAAACACATTGGCATTGTTCGGTTGGCATTGTTCGGCAAACTCATTATTCCTATAATGCTGTTCGCTGGGCACCTACATCCCTTGGGACAGACATCTTGATCAGCCTCTAGGAGTGTGTGGAGGAGATGAGCATGGTGAGCAGAGCAGAGGCCAGGGCTCATCTGCTTGTGCAGAAGTCTGGTAGGATTTGAACAGCTCAGACTCCTGGATTGACTTGACTCCTGTAGATGTTGTAAACCAGAATGAATGTTGAGGTTGGGGAAAGAAAGACAGATTGGGTCTTGGTGGTCATTGAAGTGGGAAAGCTTTTCATTCTCTGGAAGAATGTGAATGTGTAGCTCTGTGGCTAGGAGCCTGGTGTCAGAACCCTCTAGACAGTGAGGCCATTTGAAGTGTTAAAGATTCTCTTTGCAAAACTGGTCCCTGGTTATTAAAAGGGGAATGAGCACAGATTTAAGAGAGGGGTGCAGAGGAGTTGCTGTAGTTATTATTTCTCATCGATTGGGAAAAGGAGTTCACTTTGCTCAGTAAATAGAGCTTTGATGGATTCCCAGGATCCTTCCCAGAGCTGATCTGCTAAAATGACACTTTTTATTACTGTTCATAAACGCCAATCTCTAGGTGCTGCTGGGATATTACACTTAAGCTGTGGGCAAACTTGCCAGTCCAGTGGCTCAACCAGTGAGGTGAGGGAGGTTGGAGATTGGTGCCTCCTCTATGAGTGCCTGACAGAGGAACAGAATATAGAAGTAAAGGAGCAGTGATGGGGCACAGAGCACAGAGCAGAATGTCCCCGGAGGGCTCTGGTGGAATGAGAAGATGGAACATCCCCATGTGCTACTAGAGTAAGGATATGGAAGACACTTAGTTTCTATGGGGAGATACTCAAGGCAGAACTAGATATAGGAAAGTCTGTCCTCAGAGGAATGTCTTCTCAAGGGGTTAAGGCCCAGCCAAAGCTCCATCCCCTGGGAATGTCTCTGGCTGGAGCTGTGGTCTAGAACAAGGAACAGGCTCCTTCTTTTAACTTTAAGTGAGACTGCAGCTTCACTGATGGTAGTTGGATGGGCTTCTCTAGGCTGGTGGTAAGCCCCAAGGGTTAACTATTTCCTGGACTGTTTTAGATATGTAATAATTTCCTTTCTCCTTGAAACACTCAAATGCATTAACTGTGAAAAAAAGCTGAAATTTGCTGAGCATGGTGGACATGACTGTAATTCTAACACTTAGGAGTAGAGGCAAGAGGATCAGAAGTTCAAGGCCAGCCAATGCTGCATTGAGACTATATCTCAGACCTCCCTAAAAATTTAACTAGGAATTTTTTTCTCCTAATGTAACTAAGAATTTCCTTATTTTCATAAGAAAATAATGTTGACCACTTAGTTTCTTCATTCATTCTACTTTATTCAACAAACTTTGATCGAGGGCCTACTGTGCCTGGTACTGTGGTAGACTCTGACACTAACACAGAAGAAAATGGGCCCTACCCTGTTGGATCATTACAGGCTCTGCAGAAAATTTGGAGGATTTATTCAAATAGTAATTTGAGCTACAATTTTTTCTTTAGGCGCTTTGAGAATAAACAGGGGCATCTTTGGTTTTCTATTATAACTCCTGGTTATATTCTGGCTGGTGAGATAAATTCTGGGGGGATACCATCAGGCTGGGGTGGCTTTGGGACTCACAGACCCCAATCCTGACACCTCCCTCCCCTCTTACTATTTTTCAGCTCTGCAGTCCTTCATCCGAGCCTACTCAACATACCCCAGGGAGCTGAAGCCCATCTTCCATGTCCGATCCCTCCACCTCGGGCACGTAGCTAAGAGCTTTGGGCTAAGAGATGCTCCTAGCAATCTTAGTGTCATGTCTGCAAAGAAGAGAAAGGCACACTTGAAAAGGTAAGCTGAGCTGAAGTGGTCCTCTGGTAAGGGCTGAGCAGCCAATGGTGCACAGAGCTCCATTTAAATTTGGAATAGTGAAATGGTCTGGAAGGCTGATGGGCTCAACATCAAATCTTCTAGCTTTGGCTTTTGTGATAAGTTATTTTACAAATATCTGCCCATCTCTCAATATAACAAGCACTAAGAACAAGAGGGAAAATACCTAATCCTATAAAAATTCAGTGGTATCTCCCATTGTACACAAATTAGTGGGCATTACTGAGCAGTGAGACAGACCAACTGAACTGTCTTCATATTCCCATGGAGGAATTCAAGGAATTTGCTGCAGTAGGCATGTTAGATATACCAGTCTAGAAAGCATGCTGGGGTTGGTATGGAGACTTCTGGTGTATTCCATACAATTAGCCCTGGTAGCAGTCCCTGTCCTTGTGAGACAGGAAGGATGAATGGCCAGGCCTCAGATTCCAGGGGCTGACCATTCCCAGCTCTACAACAGGCAGGTTCAGGTTAACCCTGCTTGTCACTTTACTGATGCACACCCATGTGCTGAGTGCTTACTGAAGTCAAGGGTAATAGATTCTTCCCCGCTCTTCAAAAAGAACACACCCAGGTACAAAGGTCCTTGTGATAGGAATGTCAGAGCGAGGAGAGTTAGCCATTGGTGTGTAAGCTGGTTTCTTGAGTCCAGACTCACAGTGAAGTCTTCTTTCTCTCCTTAAAGACATGGTGTTACTTTAGCACCAGGCCCAGCCTGTTACCATAGCCAGAGCTCTAGAGACCCCAAGAGTGTCCTGTAGGGAGCTTTGGAGTAAATGGCCACTATTATTAACATGATCTCTAAGGGAAGGACACAGTGTTGGGGTTATAGACTCTCCTTTTGCTTGCCCATATTTCAGTGTGGAATCCCTAAATGCTCTAATACTGATTTTGCGTTGTCTGTCCTTCTCTCTGCACATTAGTTGCAGATGCCTCAGTCTTCTTGCCCTGACTTTGAGATCACAGACAACCTATGCTTTGTTACCTTTTCCCATGCAAGAGGTACCAGTACCAGCTTGGTCAGCACCTGGTTGCCGTAGCATGGCCTGGCCTGGCATGGCAGAGAAAGAGACTGCCTAGTGTAGGGCAGTGGTCTTAGAGTCAGGAAATGTAGATTCCAATGCAGTTCCATTCTGGTGTGAGTTTTGGATATATCTTCCCTCTGTGTTTCAAATCCTTAGTTTCTGCTGGTTGTGGTGGCACACACCGATAGGATATTGCTGAAGAGGTGGAGGCGGGATGATCATCAAATCCTTAGTTTCCTTAGTTACAAAGGGTAGAAGAAAACTCATGTTGTTACTTTGCAAGTTTGCTTTAGAACTGAGATTATATGTGCATGTGGGGATGCCTTTTGAACCTCACAGGGTGCTCGGAGAGCTGGAAAACAGATCAGGGGCATCCACCTTGATGCACCAGGGACTCAGCATCTGGGTCTCTAATGATACTGTCCTGCTTGATTCTAGTTCCCATTTCAGGATTTTTAAGGTGCATCTTTTTTTTTCTCCTGTAGTAATTTATAGAATAGTGTGTGAGTCAGATATGAAATATTTCCCCCATATGCTGCCATACTACAGTGCCCAGGTGAGAGTAGCGTATCCAGCTCCTGTCGCCCCTGGGCAGCTTTGAGGAGCAGAGGAGAGGCTGTAGCCCAGAGTCTCTCCCCCCACTTCTGGAGAGGGTGCCTTGGCCTCACTCCCATCGCTTTGACAGGATTCTAAGGCACCAGAGTTGGGTCCCTGGCTTTAAATTTATTGTTGTCTGCACATATTGTTGGTCTGAGGATGACCTCACAATTAAAACCTGACCATCCTGTCACCATTCTTACAATGTTTACACTTTGAGAAGGTGGGAATAGATTGCCAGATTACTGTTACAAAATATGTCTTTTCACTTCAAAAATACATGCAACCTTTCTGTTTTATTGTTAGCAAGTGACTACCTTTAGCACTTGAAATTGCTGTAGCAAGTGTTAATCCAGGTAGCAGCTCTTCAGACCTTAGACATGCTCAGTCCTGCCCAGGTCCTGGAAAGCAAAGTGGGAGGTGGTGGGCTAAGGAGTTAGAGGCAGCATTGTCCTTACCTTCAGAAGCCGCTAGGGAGAGAGCGCCCGCCACCTCCTGCCTCAGCTGACCCTAGCTAGCAGATGGGCACCAAGACTACTATACCCCTGTGAGCAGCGGATTGAACAGAGCTTTATTCAGGGAAGAATGGGCTGATTAGCCGATAAAGAGCATGTAAGATGGTATGGGGCAGTCTTTGATGTCTGGCTGGCGCAGCAGGGAGCTGGGCTGTGAGTGACAGCAGTGTGTCACAGGATTACTCTGCTGTGGCAGTGCTGCTCTCTGTTCTTGCCATGTCACCACTCTGTTACAGCTACTTTTCCGTTGTTGTGCCCTTCTTTTGAAGGTATTTCCACACTCTCTCACCCCGCCTTTGCTACACAGACGGGCACCCGAGGAGACAGTAGGTACCTTTTTGTATTTGGAGAAATCTTGTCACTCCTGGAGTAGGAATGACTTTGCAGCTAATCTGCACATGGACCGTATAATTGTGGCCAGGGTGAGCGGCAGAAAACCTGACAGATTGTCCACACCTCAATGCCAGTTGCTGCTTTTTGAAGACTGGAAAGAAAAGTCCATTAAACACCACAAGGTTCAGAGAATTGTGCCTGCCACGGCCAAGATTATTGTTCCTCTCTGAAGTCTGTCTGTCATGAAAGAGAATGGGTTCCAGAAACGTTTATGCAGGTGAATGAAAATAGTAGCCCTACATTCTCTTAAGCCACTCTGCTTACCAGCTTGTGGTGTTTAGTGCCAGCATAATTAGATATTATGCACAAACCTGTAATGTCTGCAAAGCCAAACCCACCATGCTACCAACCTGTCATCCCCACATCAGAAGTTGAAGTGACTGGTCAAGTGTGACTGAAGAGCAGGTCAGTTAGAAAACTGTTGACTATCGGGCATTCCCATGCAATGGCAAAAGGAGCTTTATTGTTCATGTGGTTGTGTTGATCCCTCTACTCAACCACTTTTTAGAACAAGAAAATCAGTAATGCTCCAAATGAGATCTTAATAAACAGGTCTCTGTTGGCTTTTCAGGACTCAGTTCTGAAAGGGAACAGTAAATATCTTCCCCTCTGCATAGGAATACAGTCATAGTCACAAAACCTTTTCTGAACACAAACCTGTCAAAACAACCCCCACCCCAAACACCTGCATGTACGTGTACACAGGTGCTGTTGGTAAAATATTGAATGGCCCCTTAGCAATATCCATCACAAAACAGCATTTTCCTCCCATGAAATGGAGTTATTTGAAGGCGTGAGATTCTGCAGTTCTGAGACATGGTGATGGAACATAGTCCTCCACAACTGCCATTTTTGCAGGAGGCATAGGATCCCAGCTCGGTTGACTCTGTGAAGGCAGACTTGGACTGTTTGTTGGGGTGTCTTGTCTATCCAGGCACGCATGAGTGCATTGTGTGCGGGGACACTGAGCAGACATGCTCTGCAAGACCATGACTCCTTTCATCTGTCCACATTCTGTGAGAAATGGTTCAAAAATACAGAAACTATTGTGCCTTAAGATATCGATGTCACACTGCAAATAGGCGAGCCAGTCTGCTGTTTGAGTCACCTATCTGTGTGAATTCTTCGCTGTACCTCAGCACTACTCTTTTCCCCAGACAATTTAGTTTACAACTATCCAAGATGGTTTCACCCAGCTTCTGCTATCTGTGTCTCCAGCAACATCTGGGATAGTGTCATTACTAGAACCCAATCATCTTGTTCCCTGTTTTCAACTCTTTTTAAAATTAATAGAGTAATCACAATCTCAACTGTTGACTATTCATAGTTTTATTTTGCTCTCAGTCTGTCCTAACCAAAATGTTGCCTCGTGGTTCCCAGTTTTATCCAATAAGTTAAGCACCCTAAAACTGGGACCTCCTCTCCCAGTCCTTCCTCTATGTGGCTGTGCTCAGTAGTGCTCCATAGAAAAAGAGCTTGCTGAGGGCTTGCTGGACTGGGCCTGACCTCACAACAGCACCCCCACATTCCTAGAGCTTGTTGGCCCAATGCAACAAAGCATTCCCTTTACCTTCACTCTTTGAAGCCCTAGATATCTTTTATTTCTTAAAATAAGTAAACATCCTCATGGAAATCATCTGTGGCAAGCAACTCCTCTTTGTAGGTAGGACACATGTTGGCAGGCTTTTCCCATCTGAATTAACACAGATGCTTCATCGCTAGAGCTCAAATTGGAGATCTTGCAAAGCTCTGGTTTGGGGCACTTTTCATCTTTGATTGCCTTTGCTGTGTCTTTCTCTATGGTTTTTACCTGCACTCCTTCAATCTTTGTAGATAAGTTAACTAGTAAATGCTCACTGTGTGGAGTTGTGCTGTGGCTTGAGAAGTTTGTTTCCCATTAGCTCTATCCTTACCCCTCCCTTGCTTGTCTGGCAGCTACCGCCAATCCTGGCTGAGCCACTCACATTCCTTGAGCAGGCTGCTCAGCCTATTTGTGCCTCTGTTTCCTTGCTTCTCAAAGGCGGGTCTCAGGCCTCATAGTGTCATCATGGAGATTAAACCAGATGCTGAGTATGAAGCATTGCTGCAGAATCTGACATGAGAGAATAGTATCGTTGGACAGTCATGACAATGACCTGTAACTGTCTTGAATCTTTCCCCTGGAATTAGGGAACAAAGGGTGAATGGAAGGGACTCTAACCTTTTAGCACCCTAGAACTTATCAGGAACAACCTTAAAGGCAGAACAGGTCCCCGGAAGAAGAGAATTAAGAAGCTGCAGCTGCATCTCCCTGTAAAGCAATATTCTCATCATTAGGAGCAGCTTGCCTGCCAAGTTTTATGTGGCATTTACAACCTCCCTAATATCACTTAATTAGCTGAAGGCAAGTCTGGAATCTTGCCCACTGTGAAAATTTTCTCAATTTCATTGAGCCAGTTATTCTACAAAACACAGATTGGCCAAATGTGAGATCAAGGCTGGACACAGCCACACTTGGAAGCCTAGGGCTTTCTCCATGTAGACCCACTGCACCTGTGTCAGTGCTTGTCTTGGATCATCTCATAGCACCCAGCACTGCTGGTCCCTTGGGCCTCCTTGACTCCATTTCTTCCCTTAGTTTCCCAAGCCCTGTGTTCACGAGGAGCAGCTCACAGCCGTGACTCATCTGAACGGTCCCCCTTTTTCCTCACCTAACCCTGGTTTAGAAACTTTGGTGACATTCTATCACTGTAATAACTATAAACCACTAACCTCGGTTAGCATCAGCCTCACCTGACACCCTGACCTTGGGCCAGTTCTGGGTCCTCCCCCAGCCCTAGTCCTACCTCAAGGAAGTCTTTTGTGGCCCTCCTCAGAAGATAGATGTGGCACAGTGGCAGGATTACATCTGCATGTGTGTATGTGTGCTTGTTCCAGAGTACCTCAGCAGAAATCCCATCATGCTTCTAAATTCACTGTACTGCAATAGGTCCCTAGTACATAGTTGATACTCAGAAAATATTTTGGAATGGATGAGTGGAAGCATAATAGAATGCAGAGGGAAAGGACTTCTGACCTAAAAGAAAGTCAATCCCTCTATTAGTAGACTGCAAAAAGGACCAACTCTGCCTGGTGCAGCCTTTGACTTTCACAGTTCTGTGTGCTGGTTGCCAGGCTTCTGTGTGATGGACAGGTGTGAGGCTCAACTGCCTCTTTTTGCATTGCAGCATCCCCCAGGAAGCATGGCCCCAGCCTCTCTTTCATCTCCCTGGCCTCCCAGGTGAGAACACGGTGGTGAGCGTTCACCATCATGGTCATAGCCAAAGCCACTAACAAGAGATATGAGGACATATGGACCTGTGAGGGTGGGGAAACAGAATGTTCTCAGAGTCTTTGGAGAGATGGCTCAGTCAGTAAAGTGCTTGCCCTTTCTAGAAGGTCAAGGACCTGATTTTAGATCCTCAGCACCTTCACAAAACCAGGAGTGATGGATCATGCCTGTAATCCTAGTGCTGGGGAAGAAGTGACAGATACTGGGGCTCAGGCTGGAGAGATGGCTCAAAAGTTAGGAGCACTTCCTGTGCAAGTATGAGGGTTCAGGAGATTGCTTCATGTTTGATGCCCAGGACCCACATAAATAGCTGGGTGTGGCCACAGGCATCTGTAATGCCAATCCCATAGGGGAGCAGAACTCTGAGAATTCCCAGCACTCATGAAAATATAGCAAGTTCTGGATCAGTAAAATACTCTGACTCAAAAAACAGAAAGTGATGGAGCAGGGCACCCAACATTCTGCTCTGGCCACCTCAGGCAAGCACACTCCACCACAGGTGAGCACATGGAACACCACATGGGCACCACACATACCAAACACAGATGCCACATTGTACATAGAAACAAAAAGGATGCTTGGAGCTCTCTGGGTAGCTAATTTAGCTAAATTGATTCAATGAAATGAGAGCAATTGAGAAAGATGCTCAGTGTTGACCTCTGGTCTCCACCCATATATGCACACACACCTACACATATGAACATGCTTACATGCATAACGGTACTCAGGCCCCAACCTGGAGACCTTGGTTCAGTGAAGTTTAAAATCATAGAGCATGAGTTAGGGGTAACTACAAGCTGGACCCAGGGAGTGGAAAGCATGTGGTCCTCAGAGCATGTGATAGACTGTCCATAACACGATATATGACAGGGAGGCACCTGCCAAGGGTAACTGTAAAGCTGAGTTAGCATCTGTGCCATAGAACTGAGGGTGGCCCCAGCTTGCACTGCAAGTGAGCCCTACTCACATGGCCTTTGTCCAGGCAGTAGGGCAGCAGCTGTGAAGTATAGGCTGGGTTATCTCTAGAGCATTTATGCTGAGGAGAAGAAATAATGGAACAAGGGTGAGGAAGACAGCTATGTGAGGTGGTTGGGTTTCTTCTGGGTGATGAACACCGACTGCACAGTATGCTGGGGCTGTTGACCACTGAGCTCACCATGAGTCCCCAGTGGAGGGTGTGATCTGGCCCGTCATTGAGCCCAGTGCCAATCCAGCTTTGCTTCCTTTCCCTTCTTGCTCAGTTCAGGCACTGGGAGTCCAGCGTGAGCTCGGGTGTAATTACAGCTCTGCATGTGCAGCTTTTACATCTGGCCTTTCACTTCTGCCACTATGTTTTTCTCTCTGCCACCATGCAATTACCAGCTTTCTGCCTCCTCGTGGAACAAACACACCCTCATCCCCACCCAGCTAATGAGGCGATTAGAGGGATTTCACAGTGACCCCAAGCCTTCTCCACACCTGGGTCACCTGCAGACAGCAGGAGCCATAAGGTGTGCTTTCCGTCACACAGTCAGGGCTGATAACAAAGAGCAGGAACCCAGCCAGCCTCTCCTGGGAGCATGCTGGAGATGTGGTTTTCGCTGCTGGAGCCATCCAAGCACTGGAATTAGAAGCTGTGGCTGGCCTATCAAGTCGTCAAGCACCACATGAGGCTGTGTGCAACAGGAGAGTGGCCACTCATTAAATGCTGCCTGCTCTGGCTTGTCTAGTTCCTGTTATTTGAGAAGTCAAGAGAACAGTGGTCTGCTAGCTTTCCCTTACTACACACGGTTTAGTTTTTGTCATCCTAAACCCCTCCTGGTGAGAGCTCACTACTCTCTAAGCCAGTCGCACTCTGTTGAACCCCAGTTCCTACAATAGGAGAATGGATACCCCTGGCCTCTCTCCTCAGCCTTCCTATCTGAAATAGTTCCAAAATCTTTTCAAATGCCATCTTCATTCTGGCCCTCAAGTTAAAAGTAGCAGTTTGAAAAATAACATTTTAGCTTGTTAACAGGCAATTGGAGGGGTGCAATTTGAGAACCAACATCTCAGAGCAAGTGTGCCACACTGTGTGTGAGGCTTAAGTTCTTTGACAGTGGCAGAAACTCTCCTGAGAGCTTATGCCTTTGCTAAGCCGAACCTCTCATGCACATTATTTTATGGAGACCTCATCAATTGCTCTGACCAAGTAAGAAGCCTGGAGCCCACACTCTAAGACCTTCTCACTGTCTGCATCCTCATCTGCCCCCCTGAAGAACTGCTGCTTCCCAGAGTCCTTTTTGGGTGAGGTAACAAGTATATGAATCCTGTTCAGGGTGTAATGATAGGTAAGCAGATCATTCAAATAGTGTGTATATATGATTTACAACGAAGTTCAAGGTATTGGTGTTATCAAAACACTGTTCCACATGACAGTGGGCCAAATACCTGATGATGGTTCCCTTCCTTTTCACTCTCCCACACGGTCACTACTAATAATAATCAACACTTAATTGCCTGGCTCATGAAAACTCCACAATAGAGAGGTGCCCAGTAGAAGTGTGTGGAGTGGGCACTTCTGGTGTACAGCTGTGGTGAGTGGCAGCAGGAACTGTATCTGTTTTGATGTGATGCTCCCCAGTGGCCAGGTACCAGCCTCCCCACAGATGACCTACTTTTGTCCTCCTATGGTTGCACTGCTGTTCACAGGTTGGAGCTGGGATTTAAATCAGGCTTTCTTATCCCATGTCAGAACTGACCAACTACATTCCTGTCTGCTTGCACTCCCAAGAGTTCCTTCTTCCTTTCCCTCCAAGAACAAAGCCTCACATCTGTCCCAGTTTAAGTTTGCCTTTTGAACTAAGATCTTTCTGTTCCAGTAAGTATTGTGGGTATCCTGTCCTCTTACCTTCAGATCTAATAAACATACCTCATAGTGTCACCCAAGCCATTGATGAAAGTGTCAGACAGGAAATGTCCAGAAGGCTGATCCCTGGGATTTGGGCCTGAGATTCTGCCTTGAGCTAGTTGCTCTTGGTATTTTCTCAATCTAGCCACACCATTTTCAAATGTGTTTGTTTCCAAGTCTACTCAGTATTTCTCCATCTTAATACTTCAGAATATTTTCAGCAAAAACTATAAAGTGCTTTGCCCTTCTTTAGTCCGGTCCATATGCAGGCTCTTCTGACCTTTCTGTTGATGTCATGACTCAGCTAGGTGAGTGACTGAGCTGTGATTCCAGCCATGGTCAGGTTGTGGTCCTCTACCCCTTCTCAGCATTGCCACCTGAGATCTGAGAGCTTTCTAATAATTTTGTCACCTAGAAGTGTAAACTGAGAATCCCCATCTGTTTCTGGGGTTCTAGTTCAGCTCTTCCTCTTCAATACCTCCCTCTCCTCCTCGTGGTATATGACCTGACAGAAAATCAGTCCTTGGCATCAGCTAATGATCTGGTTGACTAATTACCCAATCCACAATGCTAGCTAGCATTGTGCCTGCTTCTGGCCGAGGGCTCAGAGTTCCCTTGCATTCTTCACTAGCCTTGTTATTTGGTGTAAATCCAAATGTCCATTGTATCAATGTCTGCTCACAAAGCCATGCCAGGGACTTCTGTTTTTCAGTTGGATCCTAAGAAGTCAAAGGTAACCCTGAGGTGGCCTGCCTGCCTGCCTGCAAACACCTCAGCCCAAACAGCCCCAAGGTTGAGTCCCAGTATGGCTCCTTTCCTGTCCCCCTCTTCAGCAAACATGACAGGTCAGATGGCACACTCCCCTTTAGGAGCCAAGGTGATCCTCCTACACTGGCTTCTGTTTCACCCGAGTTCTGTACTGTACCAGGGGGCTGCTCATCAGATTCTCTCTGGAGATGTTCCTTTTCCTTCTGTCATCTGAGAGCCACCAGAACTCTGGAAGACTTGTTGCCTTTTCCTCCTCCATCCAGAGAGGCCTGTGCCTCCTGGGCAGAGTCCTTCAGGTCTCACTGGGGTCTGGGTTGTTTGCCAACATGCAGAGTCTTTCACATGAGACAAAAAATGTTGGAGTTAGTGCAAGAGAAAAAGCACTTGCAAAATAAGCCAGAAAACAAAGAGGTTTTGATAAACAGAAATTTTAAAATGAGAGCTGGGGAGATGGCTCGCTGGTCAAAAGTGGTGCATGTGTCTTGAGTTTATTTGAAGCGCCCATTTCCCCCCCCCCCCCCACAGACACACACAAACACAAATAAATGTAAAAAAATGAATTACAGAGCAACTTGAGGAAGACATCTGACATTAACCTCTGGCCTCCACATGCATGCACTTAAGCATGCAAAAAAAAATATTTTTTACAAAAAAATATATATAGCATGGTGGTTAGTTGCTCTCCCATTACTGGTTGTGACTATGCACTTGATACTTAACCTCTCTGCCCAATAAAGTGCCAAAGAAACCCACTTCTCCCATGGCCAGCTAGTTCCCTCCTTTTCCTAAGCCCCCATTACAGACGGGAAGATGAAACAGAAAGTGAGTTGAGTGCCTAAACAGTACCCACCATACATCAGGTGCCAGGTAAGGACTGGTGGTGGTTATTAAAGTCATGTAGCCAGTTTGAGTAGCTTTGATTTAACCTTATAAACCCCATTACCAGGGAGATGGAGAAGGTTGTTCAATGGTTAAAAGCATTTGTTCTCATGCTTGCTGACCAGAGTTCATCCCAGAACCTGTGAAAAGCTGGGCATACAGTGGAGCACATATCCATAATCCCAAAGTGCCTACAGCAATGGGAGGCAGGGTCAAGAGAATCCCAGAGGTTGGGGGTCAGTTAGACTGGCTTTTCTAGCAGCAAAACGAGATCCTGTGTCAAAGTAGAAGGAGGTCAGTGCTCCAAGGTTGTCCTTTGACTTCCATATGCATGACACAACACGCATGTGCCCACACACATACAACACAAATAATGAAACCATTAACCCATGAAGTTTGTATTTGCTTAAATGTTTTAGTATGTTTGGTAGACCCTATTCCAGTTGTCATATGCTGAAGGTCTGAAGAAGTGTCCTAGGGGTGCTGGGGAAAGTTACTGTTGATAACTCCTGGGAAGAAATAGTAAAATCCACAACACAAGCCAACATGAAATCGGGCAGAATTAAAGCAGTAGCCAACAAGGGGAAAATACACTTGGATATTTTTTTAATCCTAGAAGAAAGACTTTTTTCAGATATATTCATATTATAAATTTTTTTCATTATCCAAGAAAGACTTTTATATGTGGTCCTAAAGCCATTTAAAAAGAGAGAACACAATGATAGATTTAAAATAGATGAATAAAAATCTTAACTCCATAAAAGAATGCTCTTAATAAAATCCTGGGTTCTTTACCTGGGTAGATCCTTGTGTGAGTTTGTGAATGATGTTGAGGGGCTCTGCAGCCCCTCCTCCAGGGGCTGTGGTGCTGCCACTGGATTGATTTACTAGTTAGGCTGATTTCACCTTAATGGCAGTGTAAGTAGCATCTGCCTGTCCTGCTGAGTAATCTGCCTTCACTATGAGAGAGTTCCCACAGTTAGATAAACTGATCAGTTGCTTGGTAACTATGGGATTACCACAGTGGATGTTCAGGGAGGCCAAGTGAGAGGGGTCAGGGGTATTTGGAGGGCAAGAAAGTTGGCAGATTTCTGGAAAGACTGCAGCTTGGCAAAAGGAGGCATGAGTGCCTTATCACATGCTCAGGTTTAGAATGGTTCATCTTCCCATCTGTACTTGGCCAGTTCAGCTTTGGGCCTTAAAACAAAGGAGGACTGGCCACAGAAGTGGGTTCTGTTGGCATGGCTGCTCTGACAGCAGTAAGACTCCGCAGGGCTGTCCTGGGTCTGGAGAGCTTGCTGAGTAGACTGCTGGATGTGTTATCTCAAGTCAAAAGTACACTGACTGAAAAAAAAGGATGAGACAGGTAAGATGATCATGAAGGTGAGCAGGACCATCTCCAAGACACCCTCCTGCCTGATAAGCATTCACTTTACTGAGCTGTCCTCAGCCCTAAGACAGCTTCCGATGTCAACCTCTGACAATACAAACCCAAAGGTCCTAATAAATACTCCATTCTGTAAGTTAGCATACCTGTCAGAGCTTAGCTTCTTCCATCCCAGGTCTGTTCATGAAGGAACAAGACTTGAACAGCTGGATGGGTCCCCTGTGGGGTTGGTTGTGTCTGGAGGTGTGTGCATACTAGGGAGCTTCATGTGTCAGGTGTTGTCTCCTGAGTCTTCTCCCCTGCCCTGCATAGTGGACTACAGGCCTCAAGCACCACCTATGTGCCTTGGGCTGGAAGAGTTTCCCACAGCCCACACAGGGTCTGTAGGCAATTAGCGTTATCAATCACCCAGATGAGATTCTGGTTACTTCTGTACTTGCACTGTGGCAGGAGCCATTGGTTGAAGTGCTGGGGAGAATATTTTGACTGAAATTTTGCATATTTTGAAACTCTGGTTGTTACATTTAAAATTATACACATTGTAAGTACCTGGCTTCAAACAAGAGGGAAGAAAAAGCATTCCTTCCTGTCAGAACCTTTCACTCTGTCTGTCATGTAACTTGACTAAAAATAAACTCCAAGCAGGAGAAGTGGCAGCCTTCACTTAAGAGCAAATCCATGTTCCCAGCTACAGGGTGTCTGTATGTAGCTTCCCACATGCTGGTCCTCTAAAGCCTGTCCAAAGGGATGGGAGGCCACAGTCAAGATTATAGTTTATTAGGAGATAAGGGTACAGCTAGGAGAGCCCTGGCCCATCTCCAGGGCCCCAGGTCAAACCTGGTAGAGTGGATGAGATCTCTTGGCCTGTGACTGTGGTTGAGATCCACGTGCCAGCCTCCAGAGAGCACTTGTCTTGTTTCATTTAATCCTCAAGCGCAGCCTTAGCTCCATTTTTTAGTGGCTCCCTGTTTTTAGGATAAGGAAACTGAGGTACAAAACCTGACTCATTTCATGTCATTTAGCAAGTGACTGTGCCAACTGCAGCCCTCCCTCCATTGCCCCACTCTCTACCAACTTCATTATGTGGCTCCTGCCCATATGGTTCCATGGAAAAAGTCCTGTGTCAGCAAGGACCTCCTGTGTGAGGAGGTATTCATGTCCATCTTTGGTCCTTCTGGGCCTTCCTGTCATGTTAAACCTGGACAGGAAGTGCATAGGCTCCAGGCCACACTGGACCTGGGTTTGCACCTTTGCTTCTACATTTACTAGCCACATGGTCTTGGCAAGTCACCCTCCTGGAGTCTCCCTGTGCTTACCTGCACACTGTCTGCCTCATCAAGTGAGAATTACAAGAGATAATGTACATAAGTCATTTCACACAGTGCCTCAGAGCACTCACTTCTGTGTATCTCTAATTTTCTCACTGCACCTTTCCCCCAGGACACTTGGACCATATAAACTGCTAAATATTGTATCCTAATTAAACCCTTCCCTCATAACTTATTCCCTGACAAAAGTTGATCCCCTGTATGTTGCAAGAGAAAACAGTGTTGTTGACCAAAACTCTGTCCTCTGGATAGGGTTAAAAACAAGGCTGTGACTTCAACCCCAATCAAATGGGATTCTACAAGCCTTCCCGATTAGGCCAATTGCATGGTTCTAGTCCTGTGTCTACTTGGGTTGTGAAGGGTTCTCTCTCTCTCGGCTACAGTCTCAGTCCACCTTAACAGTCAGGATCATACTGTTGAGGGGTAAAGTATTGGAGCATGGCAGTGGCCCTGACACCCTGTTTTCCTAGGACACTGCCATTTGGTGTGGCAGGACTTGCCAGCAAGCCAGAATGAAATTATTTAAGGTCATTGCTTTTGTTGCTTTGGTGAAAATCCTGTCTTAAATATTTTATCCCTCCATTTTTTATAATCCCTCTGAAATCCTTTGAATTTCTACAAATTTCCTTCTAATCTAGTGGTAACAACATTCTTCATATCAGTTTCTGGGGTTCAGCCTGATGCCAGCCTTTGGCATCTCCCCTGTGGACCCAGACAGGGAGAGACATTCTTCTACCATCCAGGTTTTAGGTTTTGTGATCAGGGCATTTTTAAGGCTCTTTAGTAAGTGATGAATCTGCAGTGGCCACATTGCCCTTGTTGTTGGCCCAGCACAGCATGCGGGATAGCCTTGAGATTCTTGGCACCAGAACCTCTATGGCCCGCTGCTTCGGGTTGTTGGGTTTTCCATTCTGGGGCTGCATCATACTCTGTGTTTGCCATCAGAGTATGACTGTGTAGAGTTTTTTTTTCCCCATGAAAACAACACAGAACAAAGCCTCACTTTTAAAAATGCCATGATATTTTGCCACCGTTATGAAAATCTGTCAGCGCCGTATCTAATCTTCTGGTGCATAGAATATCAAAACAGGCACTATTGAAGGGATTGCACTTCTGCTAATACAAAAATGTCAGCTTCCCGGTCTCAGAACCACCTGCCATCAGCCTCTTTCCAAATGGGAAAGAAAAAAATACTAAAGTTTCTTCCCCTCTGCTGTTACTGTTCCTCAGGATCCATCTTCGTAAGAAGACCCAGAGTAAACAACGCCTTGCCGATGTCCTGCGCTCAGAATACTCAAGTGGGCTGGAGTCTGGCGGCACCAAGAACGAGAAGCAAGGTGCTCCGCTAGCTGGAGCTGGGGCCGAGCCTGGAGCATTGGCAGGGGCCATGGAAGGGGAAGGGGAAGGGGAAAAGTAAAAGCTGCTCCCACAACGCAGAAGAGCCCAGGAAAGATAACCATGGGCAGCAAGCTTCTTGGAAAGGTTTTAAAATCTCTCTCTAGGACTGGATTGGAGTGGATCAAGAGGCCCATGTATTCCTGTCCTGTTCTTATCAGAGGACCCTTCTGCAATATAACTGTGATGCCTCACCCTGAATCCTGAGTCCCCCAGGCTCACAGGAGCCAACAGGCAGGGCCCCTCGGCAGTGTCCAGCTAGCCTTACTGCAAGAAAGATGACTTGCATATACCCACAGTAATAGGCACCCACCTTCCCCCAGGCCTCTTGCCTTACCACTCTCTACACCATGACCACATGCATCAGCCTGGAGGGCTTTGGTCCTTGGAAAACCTAGCTGACCATGTGTATTGGCATGATGTTGCAAAATGGAATGAGAAAAGCTGGAATTGAAATTTACAAAAGGAGAGAATATTTGTCAGGCATTTTCTTAATGTACAAATGCTTTGCTATGACAGTCTACGAGAGATTTTAGTCTAGGTCAAAAATGTAAATGCATTTACTGTGGCAGGTTGCTTCTTTTCTTCCATAAACAAGGCGTAGCATCTACATGCTTTGCTCTCTTTTCATGTCCACAGAAAACCAGCTCTTTCAGGGCTAATTGATTTACTGTTGCCTTTTTATTGTTTGTCTTTGAAGTCAAAAGGCACCAGTGCCTGAGCTTTCCTTTTTCCCATCCAATCCTGTCTTGTCCTGAAGAAAGATTTAGGGTCTTTGTGTTGTGACCTAGACCTCAGCAGCCTCCCTTCATTGTGTTTCCTGGGAGGTTTGAAAAAGGATCCCTGGAGCGTATTGATTTCCCAATAAATGTAAGATTTGAACATTTCAGGGGCCCACAAGAGAAAGGGTTAAACATAGCCCTGCTCTGTCGGGCACTGTTCTCCACTTTCCTCAGCAGTCTGTGTACTCTGCCCACTGCTTTCCCAGTCTCTAAGACAAGTGCTGTGGGAGACACGTACACGCACACTATATTCATGTGAACTGAGTAGCCAGGAGAAAGGGAGATGGGAGGGAGGGAGCAAAGTCAGGTAACTAGCACCAGGAAGGACTCCCCTGTGAACTCCAGATCCCCTGCAGAGGAAAAACAGGACCTTGTCAGGGGTCTGCTGTCACAAGAATTAGTAGGGACTTGGTGAAATAACAGTTTTAAGAAATCCACAGCACATGTCAAGTTGACTTTGGGCATGGCTGCCACCTTTTATTTCAGTTTGTAATGGAGAGCTGGAACTGTATTAGAAATCCAGCAACCGTCCCCACCCCTCAGTCTAGTGAAGGCTCAGTGGCAGGGCTTCTCTTCCCCCCCCCCCCCCCAAGGCTCAGTCTCATGCTCCGAATTTCTGGCAGAAGTGCTTGCTGAAGTAGAAGTGTGTAACTCCAGAATTGAGCATCCATGTGTAATTTGCTATATTGACAGATATGCTTTGTGGGTCTGCTTCTAAGTAAAATTAGTATGTTACTCGGTTAAAGAAGCCTGGGAGGCTGGGGAGATGGTCAGCAGTTAAAGGCACTTCCTAGCAAAGCCTGCTGGCCCACGTTCAATTCCTCAAGCCCCCGTGTAAAGCTGGGCACAAAAAAATGGCAATAGTGTCTGGAGTTCTGTTTGTAGTGGCAAGAGATCCTGGCATGCCCACAAATGCAAATAAATAAAAATATTTAAAAAAGGAACACTGATTTAGGATTGATGTTATCTAAATTTAAATAACCTTAAAGTAAGTCTTTCATTATGGCTCTTGATAGATTGTACATGCTGGGTATCAGGTGCATTGTTAGCCCAGTTCCAGAGTGTATTCTGATTTTGTGTGTGTCTTTAATCATCATGCCTGCCTTTCTAATTTCCCAAACTTACCACTTCTCTGTGATATAACCTGGTTGCCATATTAAAGTTGGAGAGAATTAAGACATATACTGAAATGTTGTAGCCTAAAGCTCCATTCCCTGGTTGGCTTCTAGGGACCCTTTTCTGGAATCCAAAGCATCCTCCTCCTGCACTGAGAGCAGAAGCCAAGACCAAGCAAAGGACAGCTTTGACAGCCCAATGGGCTCCTTTGACACCCCCCACAACACGCAACCCACCCACCAGAGTGAAAGGGAAAATTTTAACAGAAGGGAAATAATTGTGGCCCTTTCAAGGCAGGTGATTCCAAGTTGCACCGGCATGGGTCATCAGCAGTTTTGCAGGTCTCCAGGCAGCCAACAGATGCCCTTAATATCTGTCACTTCTCATACAAAAACTTAAGGTTTTTCCAACAGAGAAGTTTCATTGCTTAAATGGGTGTTTAACTGGTCTTGTTAAATTGCCTCCATGGCCTCTAAAACTTTAATCCTGCTCCACCCTAGGAGAAAGATTTAGAGTGGGAGGACTGGAGCACCTTTAAAAACAAACCTTTTAGAAGAAAGCCTTCAAGAAGATGGGAACTCAATTTTATTGCCCCCACCCTGTTGAATCCATGGTTATAAGGGCTGTGGAGGAAGAGATGGCTTCAGCCCTCCTATTGTTTGGTCTGCTTCGGGTTCCTTAGTCATTTTTCGCCCCTGTTTTAAATGAGTTCACCCCGCCACAGGGTTAGGAACAGAGAAGCCAATTTAGACTCCTAAATGGATGAAAGTAGAAGCCCACCTCGCTGTAGAGGTTGTGAAGTTATTATTACAGATGGATGTGCAGGACAATTTAAAATATTGTAATTATAAACTTGTAGGGAAGCCTTGTTCTTCATTAATGTAAGATATGAAATCGCCTGTGCGGTACAAGGACAATTACATAGTCGAGAATGTGTCTGTGGTTTACACTACGCTGTGTAAATGTGAGGGTGGCTGCTCCGGCCTACCTCCTCCACTTTCACAAAATGAAAAGCACACTAGTGTGAGTTGTCCTTTGATAGATTTTTAATATGATTTTAAGGAGTTTTGTTTGGTCTCATTCTTATTCAATGAGATTAATTTAAAGCACTTATCCCCTGGGTTTAAGTCAATCCATGTAGGATTTGGGCAGGGTTTGTTGCTTGGGGGTTTTGTTTGCAGGAGGCTATGAGAGACTCCTTTCCCACTTCATTAACCCTGAGCTGGGGACAGTCCCCCCTCAGCACCCCCCCCCACCAGCCAGAGCTAGGGATTTACCCACCCCATTCACATGCAAAAGAACTTGAAAGCCGAGGGGCTCCTGGACTTCATTAGCTGCTGTGCATTTTGCAAAATTAGAATAATACCCACACCATCTCAGGAAAGAAAAGCCTGGGTGAGAGGGTGTTGGGGATGGGGGAGGAAACAGTAGCAGGCCTGGCTGTTTTGAGGTACCCCCCCCATCCCTCCACTGTCCAGTTTTCTCCCAGAGCAGTCCTGCCAGAAGTGTGGGTGCATGGGAGGACTTACCCCTAAGACCCAAACTTTATAGCCTAGGACGTTTCTCCCTCTCCTGAGTTAGCGAGCTGCAGGTGGTATGGGGGAGGGGTGCACCTGCGCCCACATCCCGGGAGGGTACCAGTGTCAGGAGGTGACCTTGGTCCTTTGAACGTAATCTGGAGTCCCGACTCCATACTCTGGCTCCTCTTTCCATCCCCCCTCCCCCTCCCTGGAACTGCAGGCGCTGGCTTTGGAAAGACTGCTTAGTAGAGTTTACGATAGGGCTCCCTGGGGCTCCAATTTCTAGGGCTAAGGGGTAGGTGTGAGGGTGGAGAATAAGGGGCCACCCGGTGTGACGTCAGGTTCGCCTAGGCCCTTGGGGTCCTACCTGGCACCAGAGGCCAGAGCTTGAGTGCGCCGGGGCGCTGGGTGGAGGAGGGTGGGGTGATGGGGGAGCGGCCTCGCCTCGGAGTCCATCTGTCGGCCCTGCGCCCGGCGGGCCGGTCACCAGCTGCCGGCGCTCTTGTCGCGGCCAGATGAGTCGGCTCAGCGAGGGCACCGCAGCCAGGCTCGCAGCAAAGGGAGGCCAGGCGCTGATCCCCGCCCAAGGTCCCCAGGATGGTGCGGGAACTTGGAGGAACCAGATGGAGAAAGGGGAGGCAGACTGCCCCGAGCTTGCCTCAGAGAGAGAGCCCCTTCCCCAGGTCCTGAGGGTCCAGTCGGTCCCCAGCACAGCACGCCAAGGAACAGAGAGGGGACAAACTTTCCTTTCTGATGATGAAAGGAAACCGTGACCAGAGCGATGCAAAGTTTCTTATGGAGGAGTGGGGGAGCGCCCGAGCAGGGACGATGGACGGGAGCGCTGACAGGCGCCTGGTCATGTGTAAGAAGTTTATTTCCACATTAAAAAAAGAGAACCCAAGAGGCCTGGCTGCCCGGGGCCAGGGTGGGTGAGCAAGACGCCTCGGCCCCTGCCTGCCCCACCCGGGAGAGGGAGGGCGCAGGCCACAGACTCACTGATTCACGGACACGGTCACGGGCTCATGGGTCACGAATAAATAACTTCATATACACTTTGCACACCGTTTGTACAGCTCAGCCGCGGCCCGGGCGCTGGAAGGATGTAGGATGCGGGAAGGGAGCCCCGCACCGCCTGCCCCGCTGAGTTGCGGGGAGAAGGTCACCGGAGGGCGTCACTCCTCCTGTTCCAGGGGAGGAAGGGGACCCTAGGGGAGCGGGTGGACGGGGAGTGGGCAGACGGGTAATTTTTGCACATCCAGCGGGTGGAAGTGGCTCCTAGATGGAGCATCCAGGAAAGAGGACGCCGGGGAGGGTTAGGGAGAAGCAGTCCGGGGTCCGGGCCTCAGTGGACTTGGCATGTGGCCCTAAGGGGACACTGGGCCGGGGTCGCAGGCGCCTCACCGAGGCTGCGCGGCGCGCGGGAGGACGCCGGCCAGCGGGGGCAGCGGCGGGGGCGGCTCGCTGGCGCCCTGCAGTCCGTGGATGAGGATTCGGGGCACCAGAGGTCTCTGGAGGGCCGGCGGCGGCGCGCTGGGGCCACGGTACAGGTAGAGCGCGGCGCCTGGGTCCAGGTTGGAAACGAGACTCTGCGGGTAGAAATAAGGCGACGGGAACATCCGCTGGAGCGCTGAGTAATTGCCTGCCTCCGCCAGCAGCTCCAGCCCCACGGCTGTCTGTCGCTTCCATTTAGTCCTGGGGGCCGAAAGAAACATATATGTAGAGTCAGACCTAGGGTAGGTACACTGCGACCCCTGACTTCCCTTCTGTGTGGTCTAGAGAGGCTGTAGGGAGACGTGTTAATAATGGAGCGCTCTTATACATTGTTTAGTTTCCCTGTGGTACAGGTTTAAAAAAAAAAAAAAAACTGAGTTGGGCCAGTGTTCTAGATGGTCTGCAAGGTGGTAGAGCCCATGCTCCAAGCCAGGCAGTCCGACCCCAGAGCACAGTTATAAACTCACTGGGCACATTCTGCCCAAGGCATTTCAGAAGAGGCCCTCAGAAGTGAGTGCTGAGGCTCCCTCAAGGTAGACATCCTCGGAGAAAGCCTAATGAATGAGAGATAATCCAGGAGAGGGTGGCAGAGCTGGGGGGCAGGAAGAATCTGGCTTCCTGAGGAAGCAAATGTCCCCAAAGGCCCGAGTTTCACAGAAGCTAACAAGTTGAGACAGTAACTGAAGGTGTCTCAAGAGGAACTCACTCAACCAGACTACTGAACCCCATCCTCTGACCACCCAGTTGTGAGGCCCAGGGCAAGCCTTGTGGCAAATTGGAAACCTCAGGCATGGTAGGTTGGGTCAGGTAAGGGGAAACCTCAAGCCTTTCCCTTACCTGTGGGTGAGACTGAGTATACCAGCCAGGGTCTTACTGAGGTGGGCTCAGCCATACCAGCCCAGTTGTAACCCTCCCTGAATTATTCATCATAATAATAATTGTGTAATTGCTGCAATGGGCCTTAATTATTGATGCCTTGAGCAGTAATCGGTATTTATTATTAATGGGGCTACGTGTACTGAGGGTTGTTTATGGAAAGCACCATTCCTATCTCCACTAAGTATGTGAGTGACTGTGAAGGAGTGTGCTACTGAGTTGGGAGATGTGTGTGTCACTAAGTGTGAACATGTCTGGTTGTGCATCCTGTGAATATGTTCAGAAGGGAGATTAAGAAACTAATTGAAGACTAGCACATTAGTCCCAATTTTCAGTCACTTTGTCCCCAAAGGAGTTGGGGTGAGATTGGTTTACCCCAGGAAGCCCCTTCAAGGCTGCAAACACTGGGAGACCCACAAAGCCCAGGAAAAGAGGCACCAACAGCAGTCACTGAGCTGGGCAACATCAGCCTAAAGGCTGCTGCCTGCCTGCTGGTCCTGTCAGACAAGGCATCCTCCCCACTTCCTCCTCACCTGCCCTCCAAGACCAAGGGCTTCCACGAAGAGCTCAAAGGCCTCAAAATCAAGCCTAGCGCTGATTCTGGTGAGAGCTTGGGCTGGGGTGAAGCAAGGCTTGAAGTTCCCCTGGCCTGTAAGCTTGCCTACACGTCTTCCTATCATTCTAGTCTCTCACCTTGGGCAGGGCCTTGCAACCTCAGTTTCTCCACTTTTTACATACTGGAAGAGACTGGAGGGGTGGGGAGAATCCCGCAGCAAGGACTCACCTGCGGTTCTGGTACCAGGTCTTGACTTGCGTGTCTGTGAGGTTGAGCGAGGCGGCCAGCTCCATGCGGTCCTGCACACTCAGGTACTTCTGGCGCTCGAAGCTGCGCTCGAGCTGTGCCAGCTGATGGTCGGTGAAGGCTGTGCGCGCCTTGCGTGGCTTTTTCAGGCGCACCGGGGGACTGTCCCGAGAGCTGGAGATCTCGCGGTCGCCCTCCTCCTTCACTGCGGAGACACAGAGGCAGGTCAGGGCCCGGCGCCACCCGCGCCCTCGGGTCCCGTTCGCCCGCCGATCGGGTACCTATTGCCCCCAGTACCGGGGCAGGATTTGCGCGCCCTCAGTAGCAGGATGTGAACCCTGACGGAAGCTCGGAGCGCGACGGATCAGAGCTGCTGGTAAAAAGAACCTAAGACCTGGAGAATTCAAGCCGAGATTCCCCG
Organism: Zapus hudsonius; assembly: GCA_004024765.1. Lineage (NCBI taxonomy): Eukaryota > Metazoa > Chordata > Mammalia > Rodentia > Dipodidae > Zapus > Zapus hudsonius. The sequence goes on from PVHP010000550.1 coordinate 71,280, forward strand.
AGAACGGGGGTTCCTGATGGATAGGCTTCGTCCCCAGCAGCAATGCTCCGCACCCGAGGCGAGGGAGCTGCAAGCGGGTGTCTGGCTGGAAAACCCGCGTGGTGGGACAAAACTCTGTTCCTCAGCTCGGCAGCCCACCCACCGTACAGAAGATCAAATAAATGCTCACAATTCACAAGGCCCCTACGTGGATAGGAATCTGTAGCGTTGGTCCCCTCCCCGATGCTCCCCTGACCTTAGTCGGCTTCCAAACTACAGCAGGCCGGCCGCCGAAGTAGATGGCTTTATGCAGCGATCCGGGTGTGCCATGGCCAAGGTCTGGGGTGCGCCTCTACCCACCCGCACACCTGTGGTCCCTTGGTTAGGAAAGCAGCAACCCAGTCCCCCAACTCCTGAGAAGATGGACCCTACAAAGCTGATTTGTTTTTCCCCTACTTTCGTGGTCAGGGTTAGCTTACAGAAAACACAGTTTAATCGAATGAGTTCGGTTTGCGCCCTCCTTCTTTCCCTAAAGAGTCTTTTTGACGGAGCAGGTTCTCCCCAACTGAGTTTATGGGTGAGGCTTTCTCCCATGCTCCCCCTTTTTTTTTCTTTATTTTCTTTTATAGTGAGTTTCATTGTGTGTGGCGTTTGCAGTGACAGGGTTCAGCTGAATACGAGGTGGTTTCTCTCTCTAGGAAACAATAATCCCGTTAATTGAGCCACTGGGGAGTGAGGCTTTTCGGCCATAGAGTCTGGGAGGGAACTCTGCACCTAGGCGGCTTCACTTTGACCCTGTTCTCCTGAAGGTGGGCATGGGCACTTCGGTCCTGAAAGCTGGCCTCCTTGGGGAACTGCCAACCCTGGAGATGGAGATGTTTTAGGAGGAAGAGAAAACCCAGTTCTGTCTGTGCAGGAAACTTTAAACTAAACTTGGTATTACAGAAATCTTACTTTTCCACCTAAATACTTGGACTATCTACAAAAATCTACCACTCGGGAAAAATGGGCCAGGCACTAGGATTTCTATTAGCTTGTGTTTTGAACTCTGGTGCCTCCCCAGCGCAGATCAGGTCCTAGCCTTTGCGCCTTCGGAGCACTCCTACCTAGTCCTTTGGAACAGAGTGTGTACTCCTTGGAACTTCTCAGACTTGGTCTCACAGCTGTAGCCAGTGTCCCAGATCTGAGGCCCAGTGACCCATCCTGCCTGAAGCAAATCACTAATTTATTTGGTTTCTCCAAGGATCTTGGCTCCAGCCAATAGTGTTGCTGCCTGTCTTACTCCTGAGCCTGATTTCAGCTTCGGGAAACGTTATTCAAGAAGAGCATCATTCGAGAAACTTGGGGTGAGACTGGCTTTTTTCCCCCTCACTCCCTCCTTGGAGAAAAATACTTATTGTGGCTGGTGGCTGAGTGGTGACAGCTTAAATGCCCCCACGGGCTGGCTCTCTGTGTCTGTCTTGAAAACAGATTTCCTAACTTGCTTGGACTCTGCAAAAGTCACAACTAGGTTTGAGAAATGCTCTGGGCATGGCCTCTGAGGATACACTTGCTCCTTTTTTTCACTTCAGAATTTTTTGCCTAGGGGTGGCTGGGACCTTCTATGCCCTCTGCTCCAAACCTGTTTAAGTGATATGTGGACAGCCAGCGCTCATCATCTCCCTGATCAGATATCATCAGGGACAGGAGAGGAAAATTGATATTCCAATTATCTTAAACGAAATGGAATCTCTCCTCAAAACCTTACTTGGAGGGAAAGACATAAAAGGAGGAGACTGTTGGTACATGCAGGGCTAGACACCTTTGCTCCTTGCTCTAACCACAGAGCTGGTGGTTATTGCAAATTGTAAGCATAAAACACAGAATGTTACAAATTCTATTTACATTAGCACACACACCTGTCTTGCTCCAGGACAAGTTTTCATTGCTTTTCTAACAGGCCCCTGGAGAGGAGGGTCACTGAGCCAAGGTGCTTAAATGCCCGTGGACCTTTTCCTGGGTGCTCTAATTTAAACTGCTCATTTCTAGAAATGATAGGTCCTGCCTAGCCAAAGGAGGCCTGGCCACTGGCGTTGGTGAAAGAAGAGAGAAACAAGATGTGGAAGAGGACCCCAGCGGGTCTCAGTTTGGAGGCAAGGTCTGTTCTCAAGTGAATTCTTGGTTGAAATGTTAAATGGGTCTTCCTAAATTTTTAAGAAGGCTTGATACAAATAGAAGTCAGGAGATAACAAATGCTAATGAAGTTGACTTTATAGGGAAATGTTATCTTATGAAAGGGGTTCTGTGAATTAATTATAATAGTAAAAGAGCCATGTGTGGTCCCTACCAGCTCCTACTTTTCCTGGGTGAAGGCTGGCTCACTTCTGCCATTGGCTTCTTTCTAAAAAAAAAAAAAACTTAGTGCTTTTGGCCCTAACAAGCAGTTAAAGTAAGCATCCAGAATAAAATTGGGAATTGTTTCCCTTTCCTCCTTCCTCACTTTGCTTTTTCCTCTTTCCTGCTTTCCTTTTTTCCCCTTAATGCCAATCTCAGCTCCTTGATTAAGAGCGAATGAAATGGGAAGAAAAACAGATTCCCAGAGTGAATGTGAGGGAAACTAAGCTCCTCATTGAGGAGTCCTTGGGTCAAACACAACCTGAGCTTCATTTCTCAACACACTTAAAATTCAGAGGGAATGACTGTGTGAATATGAGGTCCATCCCTTATTACCAGATCCAAACTTACTCCAGCATAGCCGTCAGGCTTCCCTTCGTTCATCCTTTGATGTGAGCACTTCATTTGCAAGATTCACAGGGCCCAGGGCCCACAGAGTGGAGCCCGGTGGGAGGAGAAGGCCCGTTTCTCTTTTCATTAGAAAATTCAGATTAACAGGTAGGAAATTCTCACTGTACTCGAGCTCTGGCTGGATTTCCCCCCCCCCACTAGGCTCTTATCCTATAAAACAGCACCCCCTCCCTAGCTTTCCAGCGCTGCAAGGTCTTCTCCCATAGGATAAGGCCCCTGCCCACCAATACTGCTGGTGGAAGGGCGGTGGTCCCAGTTGGAAGTTTAGAAAGTTTGCTTTGTGCCTTGTGGGGAAATCTCTCACTCCTGGGTTCACAGTATCCCTCTCCAGCTCTCACTCTCTCCATTGAATTCTTTGTTGCTCCAGGGTACAACCAGGGGACCGACAGAAAGGTCTAGACAACACCAGCTACTCAGCCTGGGCCCAGAAAGCTCTGAGATGGCCATGTGCTTTTTTCCCCCCTGACACTATGCACTCAGAATTGAAACAAAAGCTTTAAAAAATACCAAGTTTTCACCTCCTGGTTTTCTTACCTTTGTACTCAGAATCCGACGAGGCATTGCTGCCACTCTTGTCCAGCTTGTCTCTAAAGTCCTCCCCGGCCTTGGCCGCAAGCCGTCCCCCAGGCTCAGGAGCTGCGGGCTGCCCACTGCTAGAGTAGGGTGCACAGGCCGCAAGTGGTTTGCAATCAGCAAGAATGTCCCTGATCAGAAAGGAGGAGGTGACGGTGCGCGACTGGGCCGGAGCAGAGAGCTGCCCAGGCTGCAGGTGGGAGTCCAAACCTGGGCCAGATGCCCCACCTGGTCGTGGGGTGCCCGTCTCCAGACAGTCCCTTCCGGGCGAGGCTGGTGAAGAGCAGTCGCTGCTGCTCTCTGAGCGTGGACTCAGCTCCAGGGGTGAGCGGCAGTCCCCAAGCAAGGGGTCCCCCTTGGGAAGGGCGGGGCTGCTCGCACGGTGGGAGAGAATAGAGTCGATCCCAAAGCCATTGGAGCCTTCCATAGCCAAGCTGCGACCTGTTCTCCCCAAAAGCTCCCCACCCACCCCCAACCCCAGCCGCCGCTGCCCCTGCCCCTAGCTGCGGGCTGGCATGGGGAAGGCGGGCAGGGAGCCTGTGGGCACCTTGGACGGAGTTCAGCCTTGGGGGAGCCTTGGAGCTCTGGGCCAACCTCCTCTGCGCATTAGATCCAAAAGGGCTCAGCGCGTCTTCTGCAGCATCGCACCCAGCCGCCTAGCCGAGGGGGGGTGGTGGGAGTGTCAGGGAGGAAAGGGAGGAGGGCGCACCAACTTGGGGAGAGCAAAAGGGGAGAAGAACGGCCTGAGGGCCCCTTTGGCACAGAAGAAACGCGAGGCTGTTGGAATCTAAATAAAGAACGTGATTTTTAAAAATCCAAACCGCACACACGTCCTCTAAGGAAGCGGTGGCCAGGGCAGCGGGGTCAGCACCGCGGATAGCAGCGGGTCCCAGCTCCGCCAGCAGCCCGAGGTATAGCGTGCACCTGGCGGCGTCAGCACCGCGGAGAGCGGCGGCGGCGGCGGCGGCTCATGACGCTCCACCTGGCCGGGAGATCCTGGGCGCGCGTCCCCGCTCTGGGGGCCGTCAGCACCGCGGACAGCGCTCGAGGCTCCAGCCGCTGCTCTCCGCCGGTCCGCGCGCGCCTTCGCCTCCCCCCTTCCTTTAAAAAAAATGAACTTATGTCACTTTTACTTTGGGGGTGGGTGGGTTTTTTGTTTCTTTTTTTTTCGTTATGTTTTTTTTTGTGTGTGTGTATGTGTTTTTTTTTAAAGGGGACTCACCCACGTGTCCCCGGAGTGATGATGCTGATTGGCTACGGCCGAATTTGGGGGTGATGTCACGCTCCGCAAGCCGCTGCTCGATTCCTTTCCAGTTTGATTAAAAGAGACACTGAATTAATTACAGCACAGACCCAACTGTTTACCGGCGATTTCCACACGGTTTGCTTTCATTAGGCCAGTGATGGAGCCCCTAATGAGGCTGATTAGCCGAGGGGGGCAGGAGAGGCGGGAGGAGGATTGAGCCCGGCTGCGCGGCCCGGGTTTGGGATGTGCGGGCTTGAAAGCTTTCCCCAGACTCTTTCCCACAATTATTAGTTACTCAACTGCGGTTTCGTTGTAGATTCTTTTTATCCTGCCCATTTTTCTTCCTTCATCGACAGAAAGATAGTAAACCCTAGTAGAGAAAGAAGTGTGTGTGTGCGCGTGTGTGTACCCCTTTCTTAATTCGGGGGAAAATTTTTAATTTGTTGTTTTGGAGGTGTTTTCGTTGGATTCTAGATGTCTCCTGTGTAGGGCAATGCACAACTCTTTCTCTGGCCTCTTTGGACTCTCCGGTCTTTGTGGTCTGGAACGGGGCCTCCTGTCTTCCTGGGAACGGACCCTAGTGTTAGTAGAGTGGAGCGGTGGGAAGATCCTGGGACTCTTAGGCGGACACAGAGAAATACTGTGGCCCGAGGGAGGCAGCGAAAGGGACAAAGAAATCAGTGACCCCTCTCCTCCGGTCTCCCCTGGTCTCGTCTTGGGGAACTAGAGTTTTCAGGCCTCTGGACAGAAGTGCAAGAGTGCAAACAAGACGTCTGCCGGTGGCTTCTTAGTTTGTGCCGAGCTCAGGGTGTATTTCCAGGAAATGTGGGCTTTTCCGTGAAAATGACGCACCCCCTTTGCCCTCCCTACCTCGCCACGAGGCTACTTCTGCACCTTTCCGGGGGTGGGCCCCAGGAGGTGTCGGGGCTTCGAACCCCAGAATAGGTTTGGGCACCTGGATTCTCACGGCGCAGGCCAGGAATCAAGCCTGGGATCTTCAAGCAGCGGGCCCGGCGTCCCGTCCCGAGGCTCCTCTCTCCCACCGTTCGCCCCGAGCCCAGGCTTCACCAGCCGGGCCCGCACTCTCCCGCTCCTGGGACCCCGGAAAACGACCCCCGAACTCGCATCCTGCTCAGTGTCCGCCACCGCTAGGCATCGTTAGGTGCCTGCACCCCACAAAACCGATCCAGAGCTGCGAGTGGCCCCTCGCAGCCCAGCGATCGGAAACTTTCTTGTCTCTAGGCCTGGGCCGGCGGTGGCCTCACGCCTGGCTCCCCGCGCGCTCCCTCTGCGCCCGCCAGCAGCTTGGAAGCGGCCCCGCCGCCGGCAGGGCTGGGGGCGAGGACGGGCTGCTCCCCGGGGACTGCAGCCCGGCTCGGCTGCAAGCTGTCGGGGGAGGCAGGCGGGAGGGCGGGGGGCCCCCGGCCGCAGCTCGGAGGCCGCTGCACTGGGTGCCTCCCGCCGCGGGGTCTGGCTGCCCAGTCTGCGTAGCAATTTGGAGGATTGGGGAGGAGAGCCATAAATCAAGAAGAGGCTCTGGCCAAACCCTGCGGGCCCCCAGCTCTGGGCTCCATCCACCTCCATCCATTTCGCTCCTGGCCCACCCCATCGCCTCGCGCTTCTCTCGGCTTGATTTTGCTCCCAAGAGGAAGCTCCTATTTCGGAGCACCCGAGGTCCACTAAAGTCATGAGACACTCCAATCTTCCGGGGACTGTTAACGTGGGTGGCACCTCCTTGTTAAGATCTGAGTTCTCCAGGACACGGAAGATTTCTCCATCCCAAGCCAGCGTAGAGGAAGCCCACCTCGTGGGACTTTTTCTGGTCCCCAGTCTTAGGCTGGGGTCAGTATCCAGGACCAGCACAAACAAATCCTTTCAGCTCCCAGATCAAAGCCAGAGCCAGGGAGGGCAGAGAGGAAAGTCAGGCAGAAAGAAACAGCAAGGGCCTAGCCTCCTGCAACCCTAGCCAGTTCCTCCAGGCTTCATGGAGATCCCAGAATATTTAATAGGCCGTTAGTATGTTATCATTAGTAATGAATTATCATAGTCTATTGTGAAGTAAAATACACTATGTGGTTTATTTCGTTTAAGATTTGCTCTAGATTTTATTCCTTCTTCGAGAACATGGCTTTTTTCCTATTTAAAAGTTTCAGTCTCACAGCAGCACATCCTCCTCTTCTCGTAGGTTCCTGCCTCTCAGCCTTCGGGCCACCAGAAAAGAATGTGTGTGCTCACCTGGCCTTAGTGCATGGCTGGGAAGGAGCCTGGGAATCAACATTTACTGAGCATGCAGAGATGAATGCATGGCATCCTGTAGCAAAGAAGTCTGGATGGCAGGGAGGGGTATCAGGACCTTAAGGTCTCAAGGAGCTGGGTATGAACTTTGGCAAGTTGCCCAACCTCTCTGAGTAGCCCCTCCTCTTGATTTACATAGCATATAGTGGGAAGCAGATCTGTATTCCCAGCCCCTGCCCCCAACAGTTCTTGAACCCCCCACTGGTCCCAGACCTGGAGGCCTTAAGGCAAGGAGTGAATGTGATCTGAACATTCCTGTGGGGCCTCTTATGTTAACTCCAATGTCCAGGGTCTCTGTTCTGGGCTTCCATTCAGCATCCCAGACCCTTTCCCATAGCTACCTATTTCTTCTTGCAATTCCTTGCTTCAAATTCCAGTCTCCTCTTGCCCCCTAAATGTGATGGGTTATTTTTTTCTTCATAAATCCCTAAAAGAGAGGTCCAAGACCACCCACCAGAGAGGTGAGGCCAGGGCAGACAAGCCCTCAGAAGGCTCTGTTTCTGCTTGCCCTCTGGACAGTTCATCTCCCTTGCTAGGGCCTCAGTAGAAATATCAGCTCCTTATCATGAGGGGTGAGGGTGGGAGAGGCCTGTGGGAGACTATAAGGCAGCTTGGCTATAGAATCCTTATCCACTGGCTTGCCTTTGGCTTTGGATCAGGGACGGACCTTGGAGAGCCTAGGCTTCTGGGTGGGCTATGGCTCTCACCAGCTTCCTACCAGACACTGCTCTGCCCTGGGGCTGGCGAAGGATTTTTCTGTCCTGTTTGCTTACTTGACTCAGCAGGCAGAGCCATACAGAGTAGTCTCCACAATTTGGGGGAGCGTTTGTGGGGTCTGTGCTCATTCATATGTGGGCTGTGATTCAGTGCCAGTTTTCAAGCTTCAGGGTAGCTGGGTTCAGGAGTCATGTAATGGGGCTGGGGTGTTTCCAGTTACTCCAGAACTGGCCTAATGAAACTGAGCCTAGGACTTAGGCTCAGACCTGGTGAGCCCTGAAAATCCTCATTTAAAAATGTTAATTATTTTATCTAGCATGGGTTAAAATTTTTGTTCTTTTAAAAATGCTACATTTTAAATATTTCCTTGGTTGTTGTTTATTTTATTTTCATGTTCCCTTGAATTTTGCACTGAACCCATCTCTAACCCTGTCTATGATCCTGAAAAAAAAATCACTTTTTAAAAATCCTTTTAAAAAAAGTAGGGGGCTGGGAAAATTGCTCAGTGGTCAAGGGTACTTTCTGGCAAAGACTGCTGGCCTAGGGCTCAATTCCAAAGGTACCCACATAAGCCAGACACAAAAAAGTGGTGCAAACATTTGGTTTTTTTCTTGCAGAAGCAAGAGCCCCAGGCTTGTGGAACACACACACACACACACACACACACACACACACACACACACACAAATAAATAAATAATTTAATAAAATAAACTATGAGAAATTGCTTTTGGGTCTTCTTTCCCCCCAGTTTTTCATTACTTTGTTTGCATATTTATTTGCAAGCAGACAGAGATAGAAAACAGAGGGACCGAGAGAACAGACACTGTAGGGCGTCCAGTGGCTGCAAACGAACTCCACGTGCATGTACCACTTTGTGCATGTGGCTTTTTGGAGGTACTGGGGACTTGAACCTAAGTCATTAGGCTTTGCAGGCAAGCTTCTTAACCTCTGAGCCATATCTTCAGCTCATCCCCTCCCCACCATTTTTGTTTTGTTTTGCTTTTCCAGCTATAAGATGAAGCTTCTGTTGCCCACTTCCCATGGTCCTTGTGACGAATCTCTCTGCCCTTGGCTCCAATCCTGGAGAATAGCAATTATGTCATCCATAGTACAACATCTAATAATAGCAAGACCATTTCCCAGGGGCAGGTTGGAGCCTCTGGGCTTGTCGCCCAGCCTTTAGAGAAGTCAGCTCCCTCCTTTGCCCATGGCCTTCCTACCAAAGTCAGTTCTGAGGGTGGAACAGGTGGGGAGAGAGTGAGGGGGAAGACCAGCCAGGTCTGGAGGTCAGGAGGATCTGGACTGAGGAACTCCCTCAAGGTCAAGTTTTTCTCAACTGTGCTTGTTTAGGTCAAAACCCCAGGAGCAGCTAAAGCCAGGAAGAGCATGTTCTTTTCTCCCTCTCTTCCTTCCTTCTTTCTTCTTCTTTTTCTTTCTTTCTTTCTTTCTTTCTTTCTTTCTTTCTTTCTTTCTTTCTTTCTTTCTTTCTTTCTTTTTTCTTTCTTCTTTCTTTCTCTCTCTCTCTCTCTCTTTTTTTTTTGTTTTTCGAGGTAGGGTGTTGCTCTAGCCCAGTCTGACCTGGAATTCACTCTGTAGTCTCAGGGTGGCCTTGAACTCCTGGTGATCCTCCTACCTCTGCCTCCCGAGTGCTGGGATTAAAGGCGTGCACCACCATGCCCGGCTTTCTTCTTTCTTATTAACCCCACTGTCCCTGTACTGTGTCAGATGCTGAGTGTGATAGAGGGACCCACTTTCATATAGCTCACGGGATGCTATGGTGCCTGACCTTCTAGATCCCCTTCAAAGGGCTGAGCTGGGGCTCAGTAGAGGAGAACTGACCCAGTATGTATGAGGCACATTCTAAAAAAAAAAATCCCCCTTCTTAGCAAATTTCTAATTGGTAGATTCAAGTTTATTGTTTGCCTGCATTCAGTGTTAGGAATTTGTATAAAAAGTCAACCTAGGAGGTGGGGATGTAGTTTAGCTCCATAAAAGAGTACCTTTTAAAGTTAATGAATTAATTTATTGTGGGGGGACATGGGCACATCACGACCTCTTGCTGCTGCAAATAAACTCTAGGTGCATGTGTTCACCACTTTGTGCATCTGGTTTTATGTGGGTACTGGGGAATTGAACCCAGGACAGCAGGTTTTTAAAAAAAGTACCTTTAGTTGCTGAGCCCTGATAGAGAACTTTTCAAAACAATTATATGTATGTATAAGGGGGGCGGGGAAACCAGGCCTCTAGCCACTGCAAACAAACCCAGACACATGTGCCACTTTGTGTAGCTGGCTTTTCATGGGTATTGGGGAATTGAACCCAGGACATCAAGGTTTGCAAACAAGAGCCCTTAACCACTGATTTATATCCCCAGCCTTAGAGTATCTTGTTTATTATGCACAAGGCTCTGTGTTTAATCCCCAGCATGGGGAGAGGTGCTAACCTAGATTTTCTTTGCTTTTCCCATAATGATCAGTCCAAGCATCAAAGGATTTTCCTAGGAAAAGGAAATGCAGCCCAAAAGAATGTGTGGGTCCGTAAGGATAAACACAAAAGAAGGCGTTGGGTCTGAGACAGCAGTCTGGCTGCAGTACAGACCCACCTCAGCAGCTGAGCAGAGGTTTGCTTGCTGCTGCAGTGCTGCTGTCTCTGTACCCCTTGACTATGGTTCCAGCCAGCATTCATGGGGTGCAGGGATGAGTCAATCCAAATTCCAAACCAGGGTTGGCTGAGGTTGTGCATACTTGTTATCCCAGTGCATGGGAAAAGATAATGCAAGTTCAAGGTCAGCATCTAGGGCTACATAGTGACTCTGTTCTGGGGGGGGGGTGTAGAACCCTCTCTGGACCTAGGGATCTCCCTGGGAACTGGAATTGGCTCCAGGACTATGAAGGGCCACAGGCAGTGGAAGTCATGTGCACTGGATACCACCCTTCGCCTCCTACAGAAGCCATACTTCATGGGCTGGGCATGTGGCTAAGTTGTAAAGTGCCTGCCTAGCATGCATGAAGTCCCAAGTTCAATCCCAGCACCATATAGAGCTGTGTGTAGTAGCACATACTTGTAATCCTAGCCCTTGGGAGATGGAGGCCGATTTCTCAGAAGATCATTGTCATTCTTGGCTACATAATGATTTTGAGGCCAGCCTGAGCTACATGAGACTATATCTCAAAAAATAAAAGATGAGGTCATACTTCAGAAGTCTTTTTTTCTTTCTTCTGGTCAAGAAATTATTTTTGGTTATGCCAGAGAAAGAATGGAAGAGAAACCAGTCAGGGAGGAAGGAGAGAGGGAGGGATGAAGGGGAAGAAGGAGGGAGGAAGAGAGGGGAGGAGGGAAGAAGCATCCCATCATTCGAGAGGTTTGTCCAGGTCCTGGCCTTGCTGTTAGGTCGCTCTTTAGGCTCCTCTTGGAGGTTCTCCATGGTTTCCCAGGCCCTTTTTATCTTCACGAGTCCTCTTACAATGGCTCCATCTCAACACTCCCGTCCAGGCCCATACCTGCTGCCCCATCCTGCCAGGAGCACATTGGCAGGGAACTGCCTATCCCCATCACAGAAAGCAACCCAGGGGAGGTCCAGGTCAGCTGCCTCCCTGTGGCTGGAGACAGCACACATAGGTCTCCCGAGGGAGATTTCTCCCAAGTGCCAACCAGTGGGGAAGTTAGCCAAATGGAGCTGAAGCCCATACTCCCTGGCACCCATCATCGCATGGCACTATTGGTATGTGATCTGGAGGACCTGGGATGGGTGAGTTAAGCTCTCCCAATTTTCATGTATCTTTAATTGAAAAGTCACTTTGGTTTCCTTTATTGAATGGGATCTGGACATATATTTGCCACTGGGTAGATTTGGGGGATGGTGGTAGAGGGAGGTTAAACAAATGAATTTCTAGTCCCCTCAGGGGACTCTCTGTATGGGATTACATTGGGCAGACAGTTATACCCAACGCCCAAAACAGGCTCAAGTGAGAACAGGGTTCGACCAATATGACAAGATATCCAAAAAGGTGGAATCGGACCAGAATCAGATTTGGGGTTCTGTGTAGACTCACTCAAATAATTCATGAGGAGGGGAGAATCAAATCAGGGGAAGGAAGGCAGGACGCAGGGCCAGGAACCTCCGCCTCTGACTGACCAGAGGGTGGCGGTGTAGGACAAGGAGCTGAGGGTCTCCGCCCACAGTGTAGGCCTAGACAGGACCCAAGGAGAGCACTGAGGACAGTGCTCTCTGGGCATCTGTCTCAGCCACTAACAAAGGAGATCTCTGCAGCGTTTGCTGGCCAGGTCCAGCTTCTCAACTTCAGCCAGGTCCTTGGAAAAGGAGGCTTGACGTGGCCACTTACAGGTGAGCTACTATCACTGTCACAGTGGGGCTGACACTTTGGAGCACAGAACCCAGCTCTGCATCCTTCTGTAACCTCCTCTGCCTCCCACCCTCCCTTTGCTGCTGGGGACTTGAGCAAAAAGGGGCTTGGTTCCAAAAATCTTTTCCTTCACCTCACATCGGTCTCTTTGAACACCCACCCTCATCCCACATTGCTTGCAAGGCTTGTTCTTTTCTACTGTGCTTTAGGACCAAGAAAATGAAAAGTCATGTTCATAGCTGAAAAGTGCCAGGCCCTGGGCTAATCACATTATACACTTTTTCTAACCATCTGGTGATGGACTGGGGTCCTGACTCACAGAGGAGGCACAGAAAGGTTAGGACATTTGTTCAAGGTCATGCTGGCTTCATGTTCTTAGTCACAGTGTCCTGTATGCTGTCCTGTATGTCCTGGCTCTGTGGCCAACCCATGCCTCAGGCTCTCCTAGATATTCTCACCAGGCTTAACTGCTCCCAGAGGCTCAGGATGGATTTAACCAAATGAGTGAGGAAGCTTGTTTCCCACTGGTTTGGGGAGTGGGAGGGAGGTTCAGGCCTGTAGGTAGGCTGACGCCTATCACAGCCCTGATGAGTGAGGTTCCAGAGGGCATCAGAGTGGTATTTTCATGAACTTGCTTCTGATGGGCTACTGCATAGGTACATGTGTGTATAGATATATGTGCATTTGCATTTGTGGTGTGTGTGTGTGTGTGTGTGTGTGTGTGTGTGTGTGTGTGTGTGTGCTGGTGTGGAAACCCATTCAGACTGGTGACCCAGCAGGTGTCCAGGCCCTGAGCATTATTCTCAGAAGCCACTGTACAAACAGCACCTGACCCTTGGGATCTGGGTCCTGGGGTCTTAGATCCCTGCTGAGGGTAAGAGGCTTGTCTCTCAGCAGTCAACAAGTGAAGAAATGATAGTGGATAGGCTCACTGTGCTGCAGAGAATGAAACAGGCTGCTGTGAATTCAGCTGGGGTCATGAAGGAAGGCCTCTGAGGAGGGACTCAGCTAAGATCTGTACAAAGAAGAGCCAGGCAACATTGTGGGCCTCAAGTGTGGCAGGCAGGGAGAAACACAAGCACCAAGCCTAGGCAGGAGGATCAGGCACCAGATAGGAGCGAGCAGATGCTATAGTGGGGAGTAGGGCCCCCAGTCAGGAGGAATGCTGGAGGAGTGGGTCTGGGCACCTCGCCTGCTGGACAGTGGCTTTTCCTTCAGAAGTGGAGTGAGTAGGGATGCTCTGAGGCCTGGCTTGTGAGGAGCCAGGAAGTAGGGGTCTGTTAGGTGCATGCCACCCTTCTCCACAGAAGACTTGGGCTACATGTCAGGAGGAGGCTTAGCGGAGCTGGAGGAGCTGGTGGGGTGAGGCAATGGCTTTGCAGGTATCACTGACAGGCTTCCGATAAATTGTGCTTTTTGGACGTTAGTTTTGTTTTTCTTTTGAGACAGGATCTCACATAACCTAGGCTGGTCTCAAATGCTCTATGTAGCTGAGGATGACTTTGAAGTTTAGATCCTCCTGCCTCTGTCCCCCAACAAGTATGGTGCTGGGGACTGAAGCCAGGGCCTTGTGCACGCTAGGCATATACTCCACCAACTTAGCCACGGCCTAATGGATTGGATGTGAGAAGTGAAGGGACAGTGATGAAGGTTTTGGCTCAAGCAGCTGGATAGATGGGAGTGTCACCATGACCTGAGGTAGGAGGAAGCAGGTTTGGGGAAAACCGATTGTTCTGTACTGGCTGTGTAGGTTAGACATAATAAATATCTGACACTCAGAGGCAGAGCTCAGGCATGCAGGGACACAGGCCAGCCTGAAGTTCCTGGGAGAACTCCAAGTTGAAGGTCAGCATTTGAAGAGACTAGAAAACTCAAGAACTGGCCCGTCTCGGGGAAAAGCACTGCCATATGTCCTGGAGGTGTTCATACCTTGAAAATGCTTCACATTCAAGGGAGTCTAAGATCAGTTTGCTCACCAGTTAGAGGTTTCAAATAAAGACAGGAAGAGAACAGATTGCCTTTTAAATTTCAAATAAATCTGCATAAAATTTGTAGGGAAAGCCAGAGGAACTGCAGAAAGATGGGATTCAAAGGTAACCTGGAGTTTGCCCAAGCAGGTGCCCAGCCTGGGCCCCTTCAGCCACTTGCCCACGTGCAAGGTGCTCTCCTTGGAGGGGTGACATGCCAGGTAGTGTTGGACAAGTCCATCCTGGCCTGTCTGATCGACAGGACCCTGGCACTGAGGGTGGGAGCTGGCCCTGAGCTGTCAGGGGTCCCAGAAAGAAAATCCTGCCATGTTGAGACCCCAGACATCCCCCCAAAGAGCAATTAAAACTCATGTTTAGAATATGACATGAGGGCTTTCAGAGCATGTCACTGTCACACTTTCTGCAGGAAATACACAGGTTGTTCATATCTAATGGGCAGAGCTATGAAATCAACCCTTAGCCTGGCTGTGTTTTTTTTTTTTTTTAATAAAAACGATGCCATGTAATTTGGGTTCATCTTGTCAGCAAGGCTTGCAAAGAGGCAGGTGAGCCTCCAGGGGGCTCCAGGTTGAGAGTCATTGCCATAAGTCTGGTGTTGGATGATCTAAAAGTGGGAAGCAGGGAAGGAGGTGATCTGGGGTTACAGGGCTCTTACCAAAAATAATTAACCTAAGACCTGAATCTGAGGTTCTTGAAGCAGCAGAATCATATAAAATGGGAAGAGTGTCTTTCTGGATTTGGGTCAATAAGGTGAGTCCTTTGGGGAATGTTCTGCTGATGAAGATGACTGGTCCAGCAGAGGGGAGGGGGTCTAGGGATGAGTGTAGTTGCCCATCCTCAGGGTGCCCTGGCGCACTGCATACTCTTCCCGGTGGGCCTTCAATGCTCTCTGGCGATCGGCCTCGGTGGGGAATGTATCAAGATGACGACCTACCTGTGGGCAGAGGACAGAGGGAAAGAGGAGGTGACCAAGGCTCCTTTGGTTGCTGCTCTTCTCCCCCTGCCCGCCCCAAGCCTCCGTCCTAGAGGAAGTAGCTGGGGGAGGAGAGGCTGTGGAGAAGAGCCGGGATCCCCAGTCCTGAGCAGTGAGGCAGCGGCTGTCAGGCTGGCATCTGAGGTCCTGTCCAGATCACTACTGGGGAGATGTGTGCATAACAAATGTCACCTGACAGTGATCAGAGTTGCCTGGTAACCGGTGTCATCCTTCACGAACCAATTTGCTACCATTAAAAATCCAAACAAGGGCTGGAGAGATGGCTCAGCAGTTAAGGAACTTGCCTGTACAGCAGAAGGACCTGAGTTTGAAACCCCAGTACCCATGTAAAGCCAGATGCACAAAGTGGTGCAAGTGTGTGGAGTTCATTTGCAGTGGCTGGAGGCCCTGGTACGCCCATTCTTTCTTTCTCTCTTTCTCTCTCTCTCTCTCTCTCTCTCTCTCTCTCTCTCTCTCTCTCTCTCTCTCTCTCACACACACACACACACACACACATTCCCTCAAATAAATAAATAAAATACTTTTGAAAAACCCAAACGAGGGCTAGAGAGATGGCTCAGTGGTAAAGTGCTTCCCTCACAAGCATTAGTATCCGAGTTCAAATCAGCAGAACCCACATAAAGATGAATGGGGTGGCCGGCATCTCTAAACTCAGCATGCTTACCCATGGTGAGAAGGGAGGAGGTGACAAGAGAATCTCCCAGAAGCCCACAGGCCAGATATCTTAGTGAACACAGCAGTGAGCCACGAGGTAGAAGGTGTAGAATGACACCTGAAGTTATCTTCTGCATATCTTCCATGCATATGCTGCACCACAAGTGTACCTGCACTCATACACAAACACACACCACCACAACAACAAGAAAAACTAACTACCCTTTAGCTGAGGAGACTGCTCAGTGATTAAAGGTGCTTGCTTGCAAAGCCTACTGGCCTGGGTTCAATTCCCTAGTACCCATGTAAAGCCAGATGCACAAAGTGGCACATGCATCTGGAGTTCCTTTGCAGTGGCAGGCAGCCCTGCTGTGCCTATACTCTCTCTCCACAAATAAATTGATAAATTAATAAATATCTATGTTAATTTTTTATGAGAGAGTATGGGCATACTAGGGCCTCCTGCCACTGCAAATGACCTCCAGATGCATGTGCCATTTTGTGCATCTGTCTTTATGTGGGTACTGGGGAATTGAACCCAAGCCATCAGGCTTTACAAGCAAGCCCCTTTAATGGTTAAACTGTCTCTGCAGCTCCATAAAGAGATTTTAAAGAAAAGAACCATCATTCTGAGGGGACCTTGTGGTCTATGAGCATTCCCCTAGGAAGACAATCTCATTCCTCTCCTGTGAGTGGGATCAACGGGACCCTCACAAGCACCACAGCTAGAGTTCACAGACATGCCACCTTGCCCTGATGGAAAGTAAAACCAAAGGAAAAAATAAAAAACACAGGAGTGAGACAGAGCCAAGGAATGGCTTCAGACCTTAAGACTTTATGCCATGACAGCAGTGAGGCAGAGGTAGGAGGATTGCCGTGAGTTTAAGGCCACTCTGAGACTACATAGTGAATTCCAGGTCAGCCTGGACTAGAGTGAGACCCTACCTTGAAAAACCAAAAAAAAAGAAAAAAGAAAAACTGCTGTAGTCAGACTTTCTCAATACTATAGAAAAGAACCCAACTAAAAGCTGCTTGTGGAGGAATGGGTTTATTCTAGTTTATAGACTGGAGGGGAAGCTCCATGATGGCAGGGAAAATGATGGCATGAGCAGAAGGTCGACATCACCTCCTGGTCAACATCAGGTGGACAACAGCAACAGGAGAGTCTGCCAAACACTGGCAAGGGGAAGCTGGCCATTACCCCCATAATCCCACCCCCAACAACACACCTCCAACAAGGTTCCAATACCCAAACTGCCATCAGCTGGGGATCGAGCATTCAGAACACATTTGTTTGTGGGGGACGCCTGGATCAACCTATCACAGCGGTATTCCTAAAGATGACACCAGAAGTTATCTTCTGACCTCCACATACATGTACACACATACATGCCCTCACACATACAAGCATGCATGCACATACATGCATACCACAAACATGCATGCATGGGCACACACACTCAGAAAGCATCTGGTGTTTTCTCCAGGGTGAAAGGTGCAGTCTAGCTTAGACCACAGTGTGGCTGTCAGCCTTAATGTGGCAAAAGGTGAGAGAGGAGGTATGGGAGGAGGATGAATTATTCAAAGGATGAAGGGAGAAGACAGAACTCGTGGCGACGTCTCTGGGCTCAGTGCCCAGCAGAATCCCCTTGGGGTTGTGTCCATCATTTTGCAGATAAAGGGAAGAAGGCTCAGAGTAGGGTTCTTCCCAGGATTGTCCCCACAGAGGATTGATAGCAGAGAAGCCCATGACTCCCAAAAGATATCTGGCAATGCTCAGTTAGGGAGGCGTGTGGTCTCCCTGGGGCTTCAGGGTAACCAGCTGAACAGCGTGTCCAGCAACTCCTTCTTAGGTCTCAGCAGTCTTTGGAGGCGTTCAGATCAGCAAGAATTCTGTCCCTGGTAGCTAGTTAAAAGTCTGGTTTTTTTTAAAAACATAAACATTTTATTCCTATGTGTGTTTTCATAATAGTAATAACTTATGCACACTTTTACAAAATGCTTAACACTATGTCAAAATAACTTTCCATGTTGTTACAATATCACTATAAAAATAATTTTCCTTCTTTCAGAAATAGGCATGGTGGCACACACCTATAATCCTAACTTCTGGAGACGCTGAGGCAGGAGGAGCACAAGTTTGGGGTTAGCCTGGTCAAATTAGTGACCCTGTCTTAAAATAAAAACATAAAAAAGAAGGCTGGGGATATAGCTCAGTTGATAGAGTAGGTGCCCAGCATATACAAAGTCCCAGATTTCATTCCCAGTACCACATAAACTGGGCATGGAGCTGAATTCCTATAATTCCAGTACTTGGGAGGCAGAGGCCATCCTTGTCTACATAGTAAGTTCAAGGCTAGCTTGGGCTACATGAGTTCCTCTCTCAAAAAAATTGACTCAGGGCTGGAGAGATGGCTCAGCGGTTAAGGCACTTGCCTCCAGTGCCTAAGGCCCCAGGTTCAATTCCCCAGGACCCACATAAGCAAGACCCACAAGGTGGTGGCCCTGGTGTGCTCTCTCTCTCTTTCTCTCTCTCTGCTTGAAAAAAATGAATAAATAAAATATAAAAAAATTGACTCAGAGGTTAAGGCGCTTGCCTGCAAAGCCTAATGACCCAGGTTTGATTTCCCAGGTACCGAGGTAAAGCCAGATGCACAAGAGGGCATATGTGTCTGGAGTTCATTTGCAGTGGCTGGAGGTCCTGGTGTATCCATTCTCTCTCTCCCTCGCTCTCTCTGCTTGTAAATAAAAAATAAAAATATTTTAAAATATTTTTATTTCCACCCCCCCACAATATGTAATATTAGGATACAAATGATATTCAAAACTGTGTTTATGCCGGGCATGGTGGCGCACGCCTTTAATCCCAGCACTGGAGAGGCAGAGGTAGGAGGATTGCCGAGAGTTCAAGGCCACCCTGAGACTACATAGTGAATTCCAGGTCAGCCTGGACTAGAGCGAGACCCTACCTTAAAAAAACAAAAAAACAAAAAACAAACAACAACAACAAAACAAACTGTGTTTAATGTACTTCATCTGATGTAGGCAAACACAAATGTCCATGAGGCCATGACCAGAACTGAGTCACTACAGGTCTCCAACACTTTCAAAAGTTTCCTTGTGCCCTCTGGGGTTTTTGTTTTTTGATAAGAAGAGTTATTTTTTCTTTTTAAAAATATTTTATTTATTCATTTTCAAGCAGAGAGAGAGAGAGAGAGAGAGAGAGAGAGAGAGAGAGAGAGATCACACCAGGGCCACCACCTTGTGGGTCTGGCTTATGTGGGTACTGGGGAATTGAACCCAAGGCCTTAGGCACTGGAGGCAAGTGCCTTAACCACTGATCCACCTCTCCAGCTCTTCTTTCTTCTTTCTTTCTTTCTTTCTTTCTTTCTTTCTTTCTTTCTTTCTTTCTTTCTTTCTTTCTTCTTTAGGTAAAAAGTGAGCATGATACCTGTCCCCTTAGCAAATATTTTGCATAGTGTGCCCATGTTGTTCATTTGCACACCTTCCTCATCTGCATAAATGGGCACACTCAGTCAGGTGCATAACTGGGTCTCCTCTATATATGTATATGTCCATTTCACCTCCCCTCCAGCCCTGGCCACCATCTTTCGTTTTCTTTCTTTCTTTTTGTCTTTTTTCTTTCTGTCTTTCTTTCTTTCCTTCTTTAACTTTTTATCGATGGTTTTCATATATGTATATAGTGAGTTTTGATCACAACGCATGTCTGTTACCGTCTCTCGTCTCCCACCCCCCTTCCACAGAACCCTTTCTTTCCAGCTAGTCCCTGTTCTACATTTTATACTTAGATTTTTTTCCCCTCCTCAGTTATCCATGGTGGGATGTTGATGAGCCCAATACTGTGCAGGAGGTCTTGTCCAGGTACCAACAGTTGCTGTGAGGTCACGAATGCAGTGACCACTTCATATCCAGAAGACAGTGTTGTAAAGGACTCCTCCTCATCCTTTGGTTCTTACAGTATTTCCACCTCCTCTTCCACAGCGTTCCTGAGCCTTGAAGCAGTGATAGACATGTCTCATTTAGCACTGAGCACTCAATTATTCTCAGCACTTCGGTGAGTTTGAGTCTCCCCAACTGCAACAAGAAGCTTCTGTGACTAACGGTGAGAAGAGCACTGATCTAAGGGCATAAACAGAAACTTTCGAAGGGCATTTTGATGGGCACAGCATGTTGGCTACCACCTTTTTAGTCTGCTTCTGTCAGCTCCCCAGGAAGCTTGGCTGTGTGACCTGTGCCTCTGCTATCCCTCTGTGTCCCTTCCTGACCCTTGCAGTGGGATGAATGGTGACCTCCAGAAGGACACAGTCACATCCTGACCCCAGGACTGGAAAACGTGGCATCATTTGGTAAAAATGTCTTTACAGATGTGATTAAATTAAGGATGACATCATCCTGAGTTCCTCAGGTGACAAGCATCTTTCAAGGGGCAAAACACTTGGAGGTGGCCACGTGACAGGGCAGAGAGTGTCATGGACTATGGCTCAGGAATGCCAGGAGCACCAGAGGTTGGAGGGGGAGGGCAGAGCTCCTTTGGAGGGAGCTGCCCTGTGCATACCCTTGGCTTTGGATCTGGGGTCTCCAAAGCTGGGAGAGAACAGTTTTGTACTGTTGGAAGCCCCCAAGCTTGGGGTAATGTGTTATAGGAGCTCAGGAAATGAATACTGAAACCAGTCCCAGGTAACTCTGTGTGCAGAAGTGGTGGGTGGCCAGTGGCAGGTGGCATTACTGATGGCAGAGGCTTACCACACACCTTGTTCCCCAGAGACCACAGAAGGATGGGTGGAGGCCTCACAGAGCCACTCAGATTACCCATACAAATGAGAGAAGGCTGGAGAGATGGCTCAGCAGTTAAGGCACTTGCCTCCAGTGCCTAAGCCTTGGGTTCAATTCCCCAGTACCCGCATAAGCCAGACCCACAAGGTGGTAGCCCTGGTGTGCTCTCTCTCTCTCTCTCTCTCTCTGCTTGAAAATGAATAAATAAAATATTTTTTAAAAAAAGAAATGCTCTTTTGAGAGAGAGAGTCTCATATAGCCCAGACTGACCTTGATCTAACTATATAGCTGAAGGTGAACTTGAACTCCTGAACCTCCTGCCTCCACTTCACTGAGTACTGAAATTGCAAGCTTGTGTCACCATAACCAGTTTATACAGCACTTGGGATCAAACCCAAGGCTTTGTGCATGCTAGGCAAGCACACTGTAAACTGAGCTACATCCCCAGAAATGTTTTTTTTTTTTTACAATCTCCATACACCAAAAAAACCTCACTGTCCACCTACCTAGAACAAATTTCTTTTCATTTATTTGCACACCCCCTGTCTGTGTTGTATTGTGTTGTGTGTGTGAGAGAGATCTCTTGCCACTGCAAATGCATTCCACATGCATGTGCCACTTTGCATCTGGCTCTACATGGGTACTGAAGAATTGAACCAGGGCTGGCAGGTTTTGCAAACAAGCACCTTTAGCCACTGAGCCATCTTCACAGCCCCTAGAACACATTTATTAAATGCCAACTCTATGCTGGGACAGTTAACCTCACACATCTTTCCCCTTAGGGGTCCAAGTTTCTTTTCTTTGTTAATTTGTTTTTATCCAAGGCAGACTCTGACCTGGAACTCACTCTGTAGTCTCAGGTTGGCCTCGAACTTACAGTGATCCTCCTGAGTGCTGGGACTACAGGAGTGCACCACCATGCCCAGCTCCAAGATTCATTTCTCCTGGGCTTGCTTGGGGAGCAGGAGGCCCTCATCAGGACTGTGCCTGCTCTGTTCTCATAACACTGGGCTGACTCTGGAGCAGGACATGAGCAGACCATCAAAAGGCAGTCTCTGATGCTGGGGATTCCTGTTGCCACTGGAATCTCATGGTGTAGCTCATCCAAGATGGGAACTTGAGTAAGATACCCTCAAAGCCCCAGGGTTCTGTGAGGCAGGGTCTGCTCCTGTCACAGGACTGCATTGCGGAGGAGTGTGAGAAGGGTGAGGAAATAAGTGAATGGATACAAAGGATAGAATTCACCTGGTTAGTGAATGTGTGTGTTGTAGTAAGTTTCATGATGCTGGGATGAACATCCAACCAAACACAGTTTTATGGGAGGAAGGGATTTTATTTCAAGCTTACAGATCCAGGAGGAGTTTCATTCATAAATCCAAGCAGAGAGAGAAACCACACTAGCCAGCAAACACCAAAAAGCAGCAAGCACAAATATTCACCAGAGCTCAGACTGCCTTCCACACCTTTTGGCTGGAATGAGATCTGCCCAGTGACACTTCCTCCAGCCAGGAAGATGGAGATCCAGGTTATAAATTTAACTTAACACCTGAGTCAGTGGGTGACATACATTCAAACTACCTCAGTGTGCCAGGAGGATGAGACGGGGGAAGTAGGAAGAGAGGTTTTTGAAAGGAAATATGTTAACAGAAATAAGAAGGGACGTATGCCTTCTGAACTTGGAGCAACCCTGAGTCAGGGGGTGAGACCCAATGGACCTTGTGGATTCACCTGGAAGCCAATTTAACTCAAAACTTGTATGTGTGGGCCTTTAGAAAGAGAAGGGAAGGCTGGGGATGTGAGCTAGTTGAGAGCATCCCTGCTTAGCATACATGAAGCCCTGGGTTCGATCCCCAGCACTGCATAAACTGAGTATGGCAGTACCCTTCTGTAATCCCAGCACTTGGGAGGTGGAGGTAGGAGGATTGGGAGTTCAAGGTCATCCTTGTCTACATAGAGGATTCAAGGCTAACCTGGGATACATGAGACCCTGAAATAAGGAAGGAAGGAAGGAAGGAAAAAAAAGAAGAAAGACTGGACCTTCACTGTACCCTTGGGATCCTCAAAGCCCAGACACAAACATGGAGTGTCCAGAGAGGGACACTAGTCTTCAGCTGGTAGTACCAAGGGCCTCTCTGCAAGCCTGGCCTGGATGAGCATCTCCAGCCCCTTCTCTTTCAGTGCCCTGCATTCATTGCACCCCAGCTTGCAGCATACCTAACCCCATTCTGCAGGCGGGAACTCAGAGGCCCCCAAAGAGTCAGCCACAGCCTCAGGTCTCAAGTTGAGCCCAGGGGTTGCAGGACTCAACAACTCAGTCCTCAGCACGAAGCTCAGAGTTAGTGCTGGTTTAGTATCCTGTCCCCCACATACATTCCGCTCCCCTCTGAAAGGAGAGACTCAGCCACACCGGGGGAGCCTCATGGCAAGTGGGGCTAAAAGCCCGTATGTATGTGGTCACACCCTGCAGCCCCCACCCCTCCAATTCAACAACGAGGAGCCGTGGAAAGGAATTCCTTCTGAGATGCTTCTAAATTAAGCCATCTGCAGTCTGTCTCCGCCTGGAGCTAAGAAATTGTAATGGCTTTGGCAGGAGACAGCTTTGTGAATGGAGCTCTGAGTCACTCTAAGGTCAATGCAGGTAAATAAGAGTTCATGGCCAGCTCCCCAGAAGTCCTGCAAGGCAGGCAGGCAGGCATGGAAGCCTTGCCCTGGTCAACAGTGGCACTGGGGGGGGGGGAGCACTGCACAATTCTAAACATCGTTGCACAGAGAATGATCTGCTCTACAGCTCGCCAGAGACACCAGCCAGGAAATCAGGACAGGCCTTGCCCACTCACCCAGAAAGATATCACAGGAGGCAGTCACTGAACACACTAAGTGTTGAATGCCAGTTACAGAAGAGTAGTTGAGGGATGGAGAGATGGCTCAGCAGTTAAGGTGTTTGTCTTCAAAGCCTAAAGACCCGGGTTCAATTCCCCAGTGCCCACATAAAGCCAGATGCACAAGGTGGCCCATGTAGCTAGCTAGAATTCTTTTGCAGTGGCTGGAGGCCCTGGTGTGCCCATGCGCTCTCTCTCTCTCTCTCTCTCTCTCTCTCTCTCTCTCTCTCTCTCTCTCTCTCTCTCTCTCTCTCTCTCTCGCAGGGTCTCTAGGGAGGGTGAGGGTGTTTGCCCTGTGGGAAGGAAAAGGAAAAAAATATCTTAGGTAGGCATAATTAATGGAAGCCCCCTAAGTAGGAAAATTAGAGGAACTGAAAGCAGAGTGAGGACAGCAAGTCAAGGCAGGGAGTTGAGCAGATCTTAGGGAGGATTTGTCCCTCTAAGAATTAGAGAGATCAACAACCCCCCTGGGCAAAATCCTTTGTCTCCCTGAAGCCCAACTAGAGCAGAGGATTACCAGAAGGTAGGGGGCTTGCAGAGACACTGGGAACTCCAAATCTGATTCTCCCACACTGCAGGTGGAGAACCCAAGGCCCTGAAGTGAAAAGGAGCTTCTGAGGAGACCTGAGCCCAGAGCCAGCCACACCTTGGCCCTGGCCTCTCCCATGTCCCTGGTCTGCACACCTCTTCCACCCGCTCACAACCAGCGGGCTTTTCATTGGGTGAGTGTGCTTCGTTACACTGCGTGAATTTTGCTCTTAATTCATTACTCTCCTTTCTTCCTGTGTCTCCACATTCTGAGTACTGGGGTTATGGGTATACACCACAACATTGGGTTTATTTGGTATTGGGGCTTGAACCCAGGGCCTTATCCACGCTAAGCAAGCACTGTACTGAGCTACAGCCCCAGCTCATTACTGATTTCTACTTTAATGTCCATGGTTGGTGCTAAAGGAATCTGCGCAGGTTTGGAGCCTATGGTAGAACAGTGAAGTTTTTCTATGTACTTGTGTGCAAGTCTGATATACTGTCATTTGAGACCCCTGTGTGCCATGGGCTAGGCTATCACAGAGAAGTTGCCTGTGACTTGGCTCAGAGGCTAGGTGGCCATTGTCCTTTCATTTTTTTTTCCTTCTTTGTGGCAAGGTCTTACTTTGCAACCCAGACTAGCCCAAAACTCATTAGGTAGCCCGGACTAGCTACAAAAGCATGGCAATTCTCCTGCCTTGTGAGTACTGGGACAAGAGGCATTTTCATTCTCTTATTTCATATACATATGTTGACCATCTACTCTGTGCCAGAAACTTGCAGGGCACCTGAATACAGTGTGGACTTAGAAAGCTTTCACTGTCATGGGCCCAGCAACTAGTAAGAAAAGTTTAAGTGCAAAATCAGTTGTTCAGCTGGAGTTGTGCTAAGCAATAAGTCGTGAACATTGGCTTATTTTAAAAAAATATTTTTTATTTATTTGCAAGGGGAGAGAGGGAGAGAGAGAGAGAGAGAGAGAGAGAGAGAGAGAGAGAGAGAGAGAGAGAGAGAGAGAGAATGAGAATGCTGGGCTTGTAGCCACTGTAAACAAACTCCAGATGCATGTGTCACTTTGTACATCTAGCTTTATGTGGGTACTGAGAAATCAAACCGGGGTCTTTGGGCTTTGCAGGCAAGTGCCTTAACTGCTGGGCCATCTCTCCAGTCTAGACATTGGCTTATTTTGCAAGAGTTTGTAACAGAGAGTCAGACAGATGGGGCCAGAGAAGACTCCCAGAGGAAGTAATAGATGTGTAGAGATACAAAGATGAGATGAGGAAGAGCTTGGTGAGGTAGGGGGGAGTGGCGCCTATGACAGTGGAGGCATGGGCAGAAGGAATGAGCAGAGGGCTCCAGGAAGGGAGATCTCAATAGCCAGCAAACCCAGAGGAAGGAGGGAACACGTAATCAGAGAATAGCCATGAAGCAGAGACACACCATTCCATACCACATAGGTAATAACAGCAATAAGTCTGAGGTCAGAAATAGGATGTTTACCAGGTGTGATGGTATATGCCTATGACCCCAGCATTGGGGAAGCTGAGGAAGGAGGATGGGGTGTGAGGCTAGCCTGAGCTGCATAGTGAGACCTTGTTTCACAAAGGAAGAAAGGGTGGCTGGGGAGATGGATCAGTGGGCAAAGTGCTTGCTGCACACACATGATGACCAGAGTTCAGATCCCCAGAACCTGTGTGAAGCAGATAAGGCAGCAAGGGCCTTTCATTCAAGCCCTCCTGTGGCAAAATGGGAGGCGGAGACAGGAGAGTTCCAGAAGCTCTCCAACCTGGTACTCACGATGAGTTACAAGAGACCCTGCCTCAAACAATGTGGAGGACAGGACTGACATTAAGAGGTGGTACATGCATCTGCATACACACACAAATACATGTACACACATCACACACAAAGATAATAAAAAATAAA
Organism: Zapus hudsonius; assembly: GCA_004024765.1. Lineage (NCBI taxonomy): Eukaryota > Metazoa > Chordata > Mammalia > Rodentia > Dipodidae > Zapus > Zapus hudsonius. Next base: position 97,000 of record PVHP010000550.1, read on the forward strand.
AAGGAAGAACCGGGTGTGGTGGCACATGCCTTTTGTCCTAGTACTTGGGAGACTGAGGTAGGAGGATCGCTATAAGTTCAAGACCAACTTGACCTACAAGAGTGAGCTCAAGGTCAACCTGGGCATAAGTGAGACCCTGCCAAAAAGAGAAGAAAGAAAAAAGAAAGGAAGGAAGATGATAGAAAGGAAGGAAGGAAAGAAAGAAGAGAGAGAGAGAAGGCAAGAGAGGGGACCTTTCATGCGGTGAGGGTGTCAGTCGGGGCCACTTTGAATGGGATTTGGCATTAGTTATGAAGGTAAAACTTGGACACTCCCATGAGCCCCAGGGAGTCCGTGTCACCTGTAAACTTAAAGAAACTTGGAAAGTGTCCACTAAGATGCGTAGGAGGCAGCCTCATGGTGACATGAAAATGAACACAGGAAATCAGAGCATGTCCCTCAGCGATGACTGGGCAGATGGAAGGTGATAAACTCAGGTAGTGGACGCTGCATCCCCTGAGTGGACACTCCAGCATGGCAGCTCCTGTCCCCAGTGGCTGTTTAAATCTCAATGAAGTAAAATCAATTTGAGCCAAACTCTCTGTTCTTCGGCCTCCCTGGCCATATTGCATGCGCTCCGGTGCCCATGTGGCCAGTGGCCACTGCAGTGGGCACAGCTCTAGTGGACAGCATTGCTCCAAGCTTACTGGAACCAACATGTGTTAAGTCTCAGAATTGTGAGGTTCTACAAAAACTGTAACCGAAAATGGTTATAGGATAGAGCCCTAAGCATCAGACCATTTATATGAAAAGTGCAGAACACTCAGGCTAGTTCAAGGTCACGTGTGAGGATCTAGTTAGACAGAAGTGGAGTCTGCCTGGCTTTGCCTGTGGACAGAGAGAGGACTGGGCCCAGGGAGGGAAGTGGAAAGGATCCAAGAGTTATCTCTAGTGATTATCATCGCCTTTTCTTCTTCCTAATATGAAAGAAGCAGGATTTTGAAGAGGTGGCTGGGTGAGGAATAGAGTTTAGGGGAGCAGGAGGGATGCACCTTCCCCTCCATGGATACAACTTAGAAGGTCACTATGGGTTTGGGGGTGTGGCTCGGTTGGTGGAATGCTTACTTAGCATGCACAAACCTACCCAGCACCACATAAACCAGGCTCGGAGACTCACATCTATAATCTCAGCATGTGGGAGGTAGAGGCAGGAGGACCAGGAGTCCAAGGCCAGATTCAACTACATAGAGTTTGAGGCCAGCCTGGGCTGCATGAAATCTTATCTAACAAGAAAGTCACTCTGGTTTTAGTTCCTGAGGATTGTGTATGATCCGTTTGGTACAGGACACTGCCGTCTAATGAGGGTGAATGCCAGGTAGTTTGTGGCACTGGCTTATGCTAACCTCCCTGATGGCTTCGCCCTGGCAGAGGGATCCATGAGGCCAAAATTAATCTCTATGCTGGAAAAAAGAAATACCAAGCCCCAGAGGAATCAACCAGAGGCAAGGTGTAGGTCATTGTCCATAGGTGGCATGGCCTGTGGTTGGTTGGATGGCACACCTGTGCTTGGCTCAAAGGCAAGGGCAGATGCCATTCTGCTCTTTTCTCTTGCCTGCTTCCTATTCCTTCAGCTCCAACTTCTCCTACAGACGGGGGTGGGGGTGGGGGGAGCTTCTCCCCAGAGGATTTCCTGGTGAGCCTCCTCCCCAAGGTCATGTCTTGTAGCTGCTTGAACAACTTGTGTCTGAGATGTGCTGGAAGTGTGTGTGTCCACGAACAACAGCCAGAAAACCCAAGTGCACAGCTGTGCAAATTCCCAAGCCGGGTACTTTTCTGTGATATCCATTAGAGTTCAGGTCTCTGACCCAGGCCCATTGCTGGGCCAGCTGACACTCTGCCCATCTCACTAGACACACGATGTTTCGTCAAGTGGACACCAAGCCTTTCAGAAACAGAGCTGGGGACTGAGAAGGGAAAAGGAGGCTTGGAGGGAAAATAGCCGTAGTAGAAAAAAAAAAAAAGAAAGAAAATCTGCCAAAGAGCTTAGGGGGAAAAAAAATGACAGCCACTGAGATTTTAGTTTATTTTTTTTTCAAGTGACAACTGCTCAGGTGACTGGGAGAGAGATTTTGCTATAAAGATTGAAAGGCTGTCTGCTCTAATGAGAGACATTCGAAAATTATAGATCAGTCCCAGGCCAGTAATTTCTGTCAAGTCCCGGGCAGCTGGAGGTCAGAGGTCCCGGTAGAACACCAGTCCAAGCAAGACCTCTATGGCAAGCAGACTGGAGACTCCCCTCTGGTGGAGCAGGTTGTGGTTTAAGTAATTAATGAGGGGAACAATCTCTCCCGAGACATCTGGTCCCCTAAATTGTTATTCTGCTACTGACTCTAATTTCTCTGTGGTCCAAAAATAGAGCAAGGACAGAGAGCCTGACCCTCCCTGCTGACACACTGGCTTCAAGAACATTCCATCTAGGCTGTGCAGGCACACTTCCTGCCTCCCCACAAGGTCTGCTTACAGCTCTGAATGACTCCCCACCTCCTGAGTGGAAAGAGACACTGACCCTTGAGGATGGGCTGGGAGGGTGATCACCCTCACCCCATAGGATCGGGCACTGAAGCCCAGAGAGCACAGGATATGAGCCTAAGGAAACAAGGTCTATGCTCACTCAGATTTACTGGACAGAGCAAAGATGGGCCTTTGAAAAGCAGAAGCTACCAGGGCCTCTAGACTCCCTCCCTGAGATTAGCGAAGACCAGTCTGAAGCAGTTGAAGTTCAATGCCACAATGACGTGCTGGTGGGATAAATTCTAGGATAACATCTGTCCTGAGGTGGGGTGCCCGGCTGGACTTGCCACAGACCTCTATGTCAGCCCACTGTGCAAACAGGAGGCAGGACAGAGTGGAGGAGAGCCGAGGGCCATCTGAGGTCACAGCACATAACCAACCAGCACCCTGCTCTGCCCTCCAAAGACAAGGACTGGAAAAAGCTTGCTTTTCCAACTCAAGGGAGCTATTTTTTTCTCAAGAGATCTGACATTTTTTAAAACAACTTTATTGAAATATAATGTCCATGCTATGAAATTTACCCACCTAAAGTGTAGAAGTCAATGATTTTAGCATATTTATAGAATTACTGTCATAATCTTAGCTTAGCATATTACCATGTTTCCTCCCCAAGAAACCTTGGGTAGAGGCTCCCTCCAGGTCCCTTCTCATCCTGCAGCCTCTGCAGTCACTTCCTGTTCCTGTGGCCTTGCATGTTTTACAGTTGATAGGCAGGGAGCCACACAACTGTGTTCTTCTGTGGTGGCTTTTCTCTCCGCATGTTTTCATGGTTCATCCAGGGTGGAGTATGTATCTCCTTTCTCTTTATGACCGAATCATACTTAATGTCGTGGCTAGAACATGTTTTCTTTCTTTTTTTTTCCCTTTGGTTTTTTGAGGTAGGGTCTCACTCTAGCCCAGGCTGACCTGGAATTCACCATGTAGTCTCAGGGTGGCTTCGAACTCACAGAATCCTTCTACTGCTGCCTCCCAAGTGCTGGGATTAAAGGCATGTGCCATTATACCTGGTTTTTCTTCTTCTCTTCTGACTATTATAAATGCTAAGAATGCTTGTGTACAAGACTGGGTGTGATGTGCTTTCATTTCTCGTGGGTATATATGTAAGAGTGAAATTTCTGGGCCTTATGGGACTCTGTGTTTAGCCTTTTTGTGGAACTCCAAGGTGTTTTGCAAAGTGGCTGCACCATCTATTTTTCTAGGAGAAACATGTGTGGGTGTCTTCCCACCCTTGCTAACACTCGTTGTCCTTCTCATTACAGTCATCCTTGTGGGTTCATTTCCCTAGTGGCCAGGGAGGCTGAGAGCATTTTCCCGTGTGCTTGTTGGCCATTCAGGTGTGGTCTTTGAAGTGATGTCACTGTGAGACTGTGATATTTATCTCCTATTGCTGTGTTGCCACAGTGTTTCCTATACCCCTATATGAAAGTCCCGTATCAGACTTCATTGCAGATATTTTCCCCATTCCAGAGGCTTTCATTCCACTTTGCTTTTTGTGTGTTTGTTGTTCATATTTTATTTTTAAAAAGGTTATATACTCTTTTGTGCCCTCTCCCCCACCTCCATTCCACTCAGGGCCATTTTCAGTGGGGTTACTGGTATTCACTGTGGGGTCATACAGGACTCAGTTTTTTGAGACAAGGTCTCACTCTAGGCCAAGCTGACCTGAAACTCACTCTGTAGTCCAGGCTGGCCTTGTAATCATGACAATTTTCCTACCTCAGCTTCCCAAGTGCTGGGATTAAAGGTGGGAGCCACCATGCCTGCCAAGTTCTTTTCACTTTCTTGATAGTATTATTTGAACATAAAAGGTTTTAATTTATTTTTCTTTTAAAAATATTTTCATTCATTCATTCATTCATTCATTTGAGAGGAAAAAAGAGAAAGCAAGAGAGATTTTGGGTATGCCAGGTCTTCCTGTCACTGAAAATGAACTCCAGACATGTGTTTCACTTTGTGCACCTGGCTTTACATGGGTGCTGGGGAACTGAACCTGGGCCATCAGGCTTTGCAAGCAAGCATCTTTAACCACTGAGCCCTCTCTCCAACCCCATAATTTATCTTTCCTTAGTGAGTTGTATTTTATTTCTTTTTGTATAAATAATCATCATAGTGTAGCATGAAAACAGAAAATTTAGGAACACTTAAATAACTCATTTCCATGGACCCTGTATAAGATCAAAGCAGTGTACCCCATAGCATCAATGATGTAGACCCCCCCCATCATCCATTTAGGCCATCTCAGGTCAGCTGGACCTAGGGTACTCTCTCTAGGGAGGAGGCAGCCAGGGGAGAACACTGCAATTCAATGAAGAAGCTGGAGAAGGCACCAGTTGGGACTCCCCCGAGCCTTGTTAGTTACAGAGAAGCCCCAATTTGGCATGGGTGCCTAACAGAGTAAAGACTAACAAATGCTCCCATCACCGTCTCAAGGGAGAATAATATGTGCTATTTATTTTTCTTAATGGATCTGCTTTTTAAAACCATTACAGCCTTGAAGAGGGTTCAGAGCAGAGCAAAAAGGTTTGCCAGTGGTAGCTTTACCTGGAGTCTGTGAAAGAAGAGTGAGTTCCCCGGATGAGATGGCTCCGAACCATCCCAAGCCTCCAGTCTAGCCCAGATGGTCCTTCTATCCAGCACCTGCCTCTGGCCTGGCTGTGGCCACGGGCTCTTGGCACTGACTGACCTCAGGACATACTGGGCTTTCTCCAGAGCCTCCAGTGGAAGCCATCGAACCCAGCCATCCGTCATCTTGGTCTCACATCTCACTTTTACTTTTTCTCTGAAACACTTCGGCCCAGGAAGAATGTCACACTAGAAGTTGCTGTGTGTGTGTGAGGGAGGTGGGGAGCAAATATGACATGCGTGAAGAGACCCCTTCCTATCCCTGTTTCCCAACTCCATCATGAGCCCCCCATGTGACACACATATGCACACCTACATACACACACTTGCACACACACACCCCTCCCCGGGATGCAAATGATAACAGCCCAGCCATCACTTGTGAAGCTTGACAGAAAATAATGAGAAACACTAAATCTTTTATAAGGTCAACACTCGCCTTAGCCGAGCAGCTGTCAAACAAGAAAAGAATTTAGCGCTGGAGCCAGGAAACTTCCATCGGCTCATTAAACCCAACAGGGCCCGGGCCTGGCGTGGCGGAGGAGACGAGGGCCCTTCCGTTTTGTGTCAGTAATTTGCGGTGGAGGAGGCAGAAGAAACAGCCAGCGCCATAGGGGCCTGGGGGGCGGCTGGGGAATCGTTAGCGCGCCAGGAGCGGCCTCGGCTCCTAATTGGAAGCATTGGGCATTATCAACGGAGGATTTGCCTCGGCTCCCTGACAGCTCGTGGGCCCAAAATGATCGCCCACTTGTCAGTGTAAAAGACCATTAAAAACAAACCATTTTGATTTAATTGGAGGCGGTGCACCGTGGGGCCAGGTGAGAAGCTTCGTCAGTCCTGCTCACCAGGGCTGTGCCCCTTCTCCTCCGAGTGACGGACGGGCCAGGCCAGGAGCCAGTGTGCTTTCCAGACTTTTTGCCTTTCAAAAACTGTCTGTGAAAGGAGTGAATGGGAGAACTTCACAGTGGCAGCGAGGTCTGTTTTCAATGGGGTTGTCAACAAACGCAGTGACAAGCTGAGCTGCCAGAAAGAGGGGGGTGGTCCCCCTCTTCAGAGCCTGCGTGATGGGAGTCCTTGGATCTGTTCTTCTGGGAGGGATGTCCAAGGTGTCCAGCTGCCAAGGCTTAGCCTACCATCAAGCAGTGGGATAGCCCAGTGGGTTGCCCCAAGTCCAGCCTAGCCTGCCCCCACACTCAAACTGTCAGAAGGAAGGTCATATCCACACTGGTCTTCTGTGGACAGCAGGACATGGCTTTCCCTTGCAGCTCAAGAGAGAGAGAAAGAGAGAGAGAGAGAGCTAAGAAGTGAGTAGGGAAGACTTGCCAATGGAGATCCTTGGAGAGGACTCTGTGAAGGGAGCAACCCCAGGATCTGGGATGTTTCAGCAGTGTCCTCCTAGGGGAGGACAAGGTGTGTGGACACTTCTTTCTGGGGTCAACTACATGACCCGGGAAAGAAGTCACTTGCAGAAATACCAGCCTAATCTCCCACTGGCTTTGCCAGCAAGGACGGGGCCTCTAAGTATCCAGCATCTGTCTGTGGAGAATCTGTGAGTGGAGACTCCCGGAAGCCAGGGCCTTTAGGTTTGGCATGTTGATTCTTAGCATCATGTATGCCATGGATACTTGATAAATATTAATTGGCCCTTGCCAGATCCCAGGGAGGTCTAGATATTTGTGCATTAATCTCACCCCATCCCACAAAGCAATGATCTCATTTGTTGCTTATTGCTTCGCTGACAAGACAACACACAGAGGCCCACATGGTGCTGGAGGGGCGTGCTAGGGACAGCCAGGGAGGCACCCCAGCTGATCCACTGCTCATTTTGATGAAGGATCGGGCTAGGAGGAGATACCAGATCCCTGGAGAGCTTAAAACTCCAGAGCTCCACATCCAATGCTACATTTGGACAATGGGGACACCTTAATTACTTTCTCTGGAAATTTCCCTGACAGCGCCTTCGCAGGTAGCACAAGGTGGTTGGTTATCCAGGCACGCGGTTCCTCAGTAGACAGAGTCTTTGATTCTGCACTCGATTGTAAATTAAGTCCTTTGCTGTGTTGTTCATGTGGTGCCCACCAGTGCCTTATTGCGTATTCATATAGGCTGCTGAGCAGCGCCTGAGTTACTGCCAGGGCAGCCGGGCCACATTCAGATGTTTGGTGTCTCAGCCTGCAGGGGAGGTTGCACTGCAGCGGAAACTAATGCTGTCACCCCTTTTCTCTTCCTGGAAGAATGATTAGGAAGAAAGTTTTCTGGTGTCTTTTAAGAGGGAATGGAATCTTTCCATGGCTGATGAGGGTAGTCTTGTCAAGTCATAAGTAGGAATATTACAGTGAAAGTCCTGAGCTAGATGGGAAGAATGTCAGTGCCATGTTCTGGACAAGGTTCTGGGGGAAATATCGGCAGATGGGAGGCCTCCAAGGGCCTTCTGGTAACTCTACTGTTAGTGTGCTCAGTATACTCTGAACTAATAAAGACGGATGATAGATGCATAGATGGGCAGATGGATGGATGGATGGACAGACAGACAGATGGGCAGAAAGGTGGATAGATGGACAGATGGATGTATGTATAGATGGATGGGTGGGTGGGTATATGGTGTATGGGATGAATGGGTAGGTGGACAGATTGACAGATGGACAATGAAAGGGTGGATGGACAGATGGATGAATGGGAGACTCAACAGGTGTGTAGGTAGATGGGTGGGTGAGTGGATGGATGAATGGATGGATGGATGGATTAGGAACCTGTAATGGGACAACAGAGCCCTTAGAAATGCCCCTGTGATCCAGGCCCCTGGAAGACCCTCTGACTGCCTTCTCAGCTTAAGATATCAGGGGAGAGGCATCTCGTGTTCACCAATATTTGTAGCCTGTTTCCTTCTAAGTGATTTGAAGGTGCCTGTTGGAATGCACGTGATATGAAATAAGATTTTCAAAGGTCATATAAAGCGGAGACTATCTGAATAAAATCTATAGAGACTCCCGGGCCCTTGAGTGGAACATTGTCTAAGTCTTGTTGAATTCCTGTCACGTGGTGCCCAAGGAGCACACTGCGTCATGTCAGCTACACCTTTTCCACAACAAAAGGGACACTCGAGCACATGGTTAGACACACAGGATTTTGACAGATCTACCCAGCCTTAGCCTTTGCATTCTGCAGCCATGTGACCAGGCACCTCAGCTTCTCAGCTACAAACTCATGGGTCATGCTGCCCATCCATCATGTGGGATCATTGGCAAGCTCATGGAATGGTGCCTGGCACTCAGAGCTGGCATTCAAGGTATACTGGCTGGTACTGTTACTATGAATGAGGCTGTATAAATTAAAAAATAAATACATAAAAGGGCTGGGGAGATGGCTCAGTAGTTAAGGGTGCTTGCTTGCAAGCCTGCTGACCCAAGTTCGTCTCCTCAATGCCCATGTAAAGCTGGACACAAAGTGCCATGTGCTTCTGTAATTCCGGTACTCCTATGACAATAGGAAGCAGAGCCAGGAGAATCTGGAAGCTCACAAGCAGCAGCAGCAAGAGAGACTCTGCCTCAGAAAAGGTGGAAGGAGAAGAGAAAAACCCTGAGGTCTTCCTCTGACCTTCACACACATGCTATGGTGTGAACATGCCCCCACCCCACACAAATAATTTAAAAAATTTAAAAAGAGTAAATAAATATACATGAGTAAGAGTATACAGATCCAAGTGCAAGTTCTCCCTGAGGTTGACCTCAAGGAGGAGATTCTCGTATTAATGATCACATGATATGAGCATTTTCAGCCACAGTTTTGTTCAAGCACATGGACAAATCAAAAAAAAAATGGACAAATCAGCTGGGCGTGGTGGCACACACCTTTAATCCCAGAGGAAGAGATAGGAGAATCACCATGAGTTTGAGGACCACCCTGAGACTACATAGTGAATTCCAGGTCAGCCTGAGCTAGAACAAGACCCCGACTCAACAAACAAAAAATTGACAAATCTTCAAGGCCATGGACAAAAGTAGAGAATGTACCACTGACTGACACAGGGTCTGAGCAGTCCACTGTTGTTACAAGGCAGGGCTCCACCTCCTGACACTCACGACTCTGACCCAGGAGCAACCAGGAACATGGCAGTCATGGGTAAAACATCTACCTTGGAGTTTTCCAGAGCTACTGTGAACAAAGGGAGCTGACGATGCTAGGGAGCTTCAGAAACAGGAAATACAACCAAGGAGTGGGAGGCAGAAGTTCATTTGCACTGAACTTGAGAAAGAAATTGCTATGGGGCTGGGGAGACAGCTCAGTGGTTGAAGACATTCACTTGTAAAGTCTACTGGCCCAGGTTCAATTCCCCAGGACCCAAGTAGAGTCAGAAGCACAAAGTGTTGCATGTGTCTGGAGTTTATCTGCAGTGGCAAGAGGTCCTGGCATGCCATTATCTCTCAAATAAATAACTAATAAAATTTACAAAAAAAAGTTTCTATGGATTGATGAGTTCCTCTCAGATCATATATGAAAACCCCCAGTGGGATGGTACTGGAGGTGGGGACTTTGGGAGGTAATTAGCAAGCCCTCCCCCATGATAGGACCATCACCTTTCTAAGGGGAGAGTTTATTTCCCCTCTCTCTACCAGATGAGGACGCAGAAAAAGAAGGCAGCTGGCTGTGAGCCAGGAAGAGGGCCCTCATCAGGACCATGCACTGGGCTAGGGATCTAGCTCAGTTGATAGCGTGCTCACTTAGCATGCACAAGGCCTTAGATTCCATCCCCAGCACCACGTAAACTGGGCATGGTGGCACACGCCTGTAATCTCAGCATTTGGGAAGTAGAGGCAGAAGGATCACAAGTTCAAGGTCATTCCCAGCTACATAGTAAGTTTGAAGCAGCCTGAAATACACAAGACCCTGTCTCAAACAAACAAACTGCTACAGATTTGATCTTGGACATGCAGAACCAGAACCAGAGGACCAAGTGTTTATTTCGAAAGCCACCCACCCTTGGGTATGTCATGACGGCAGCCTGAGAAGACAGCATGGAAGCTCGCAATCCCTGGTTTCACATATGAAACTTGTCTCCAGCAGGCTCAGTTCCCCTGGGAGGACCCAGCATGCTACATGTGCGAAAGTGCACCCATCCACCCTGGTAAATACATAGATCAGATATTAGTATGTGTGTGGGAGAGAGAGAAAGAGAGAAAGAGAGAGAGAGAGAGAGAGAGAGAGAGGTGTTAACTCAGAGGAAGGAAGGAAGGAAGGAAGGAAGGAAGGAAGGAAGGAAGGAAGGAAGGAAGGAAGGAAGGAAGGAAGGACAGGGCAGATACTTCTGGAAGTTAGCCCGGACCTGCTGGGTCAGGGTCCTGGAATGGAATCTGTATTTGACACCAGTCTTCAAAGGACCCCTGGCATGGCTACATGTGAGAGTACTTCTCCTATGAGAGAAATGTCAAGGCTGGGTGTAACCCAGGATTCTGTTGCTGCATGACCTTCCTCTTGGCCAAGCATCTGTGTGCAAGGTTCCTCTTTATTGTATGTCCATTTTGCAGAGGCAGGGATGGTGGCAGCCATGAGGCCAGTTGGGACCTGGGGCCAGCGTGTGTGGCTTTTGAGCCGGGAGACAGAGCCACCTACTACACTTGATCTGTCTCTCACTTTTTTTTTCAAGGTAGGGTCTCACACTCTAGCCCAGGTTGACCTGGAACTCACTCTATAGTCCCAGGCTGGCCTCAAACTCACAGCAATCCTCCTACCTCTGTGCTGGGATTCAAGGCGTGTGCCACCCCGACAGGCTTGCCTCTCACTTTTAACACAGCAAGCCCAGGCTTAAAGTCAATGGCTTCTTTCCTCTTTAGCCTTGGGGCCAAACTGCAATTTAAGAGTCTGGAGGTTTTATAACGGTCTAATGGCTTTCGGGGCAGTGGGAAGTGTGATTTACTGCAAGGACTTAAATCAGCCAGAACAGGGCTGGCCACGACCCTCTGGACACCCATGAAAGCCTCACTGCTGACCACCCTCGCCCTGCCTTTCTGCCCTGTGTCCCGCAATTCGCACTGCTAGCCCCTGAGCTCAGCTGCAGGCCCTTGGTACTCATCAGCTCTTCCAGAGCCCAAGTTTGGTGGCTGCCAGCCAGTGTCTAAGTCACTGCTGGGCATCTTGCTGGCTGCTAACCTTGGGTTTGGAATTTTAAGCCTGTGAGCCTTGGTTTCCCTGTGGCTGAAATGGGGGACTCTTCCCTGTCCCTGGGGTCACCCAGAGAGGGACACAAAACGGGATCATTCACAGAAGCACCTGAGCTGGCACCTAAGAAGATCTTAGAATAGGTGGACCAAGGACATGGCTCGGTGTGTGTGTATTTTCAAGCCTGGTGGGGAGTAAGAACCTTCTAGACTAAATCCCCAGGAGCTGGCAGGATCTGGGGGCTGGACTTCAGCTTGCAGGACCAGGCCTGTAAAATGCCCTGACCTCTTTGGGTATGAGCCCCTCCAACCTCTCTGTAGACAGATGCCCAGAAAACAGCCCTGCAGCTCTAGGAACCTGGCTGCTGGCCCCCGCCCTCCCCAACACACACACACACACACACACACACACACACACACACACACACACACACACATTCTCTTCTCCTTTTCCATCCCTACATCCTCAGTTCTATTTGCGACTTGCCAGCATTTGAGCATCAACGTCACCTCCTAAGCAGGGCCCTCACCTCCAAGGTGACAGGTTACATAAAACCAACGAATCCCCCCTGCATTTGTCCCCTCTGCAGTCAGCTCTTCTGAACACTTATAATGGGGGCAGCTGTATTTAGGGAGGGATGTCAGCTGCAGTGGGCCTCTGAATCATCCCTCCCATCTCCCTGCTTCTGCCCGACATCCCATCCCCACACCCGGGCCCTTCACGGGTGACACTGGGTGATTCTTATTCTATTGTGAGCTACCAAGCGAGCGACAGGATTCTTAAAATACACCAGTGTGAGGCTCGGGGAGGGGGCCACAGATCTGGCATCTGTCCTTCCAGGGTCTGGAAAGTGGAACTCTGGAGTTGGCCGGCTTTTCTTTGTGTTAAGCAAACAAGCCCTTCAGAGAAGTAGAGACGGCAGGGTGGACAGGGTTGGAGCCACTCTGGGGTTTAACAGAGAGTTAACTTTGCAGCCAGCTATGATTTGTAAGAGAGCTTAAAGGTGGCAAAGAAAATCCTTTCTTAGATTCAGCAGCTTTCCCTAATCAGCAGCGTCTCTGGGTGGCCCTGCTCGGCTGACTGCTGATGGATTCCTGCCGTCCATCTCCAGCTCCTGTTAGGGAGCCAGGGACCCAGGAGACCCAAGGCAGGGTTAGTCTTCCACAGAAAGAGGAGGCTGATCCCAGCATTCAGAGCACAAGAGCTTGTAAATCAAACCGTTAGCTTAATAGCTTGGGCCATTATTCTAAAGCAGTGGGGCTGAAACCCAAAGCTAGATGAAAATATAGTCAATTTGCTCATACTTTAGTGACTGAATGACTATGTAATGTCGGTGGGGACTGGTACTGCAGAGAGGTAAGGGCTATGGGGAGCTTGGTGTGTGGCTAGAAATGGAGACAGCAAGGTGCATGGGCGAAGGCCCTTTGCAAAGCAATGTCGGTTCTCTAGTCATGACATGAACTTAGCCCCCAGAAGCCTGCAGCCTTCGCTGGGTACAGCACTGGCCACTGGCCTTCATGGCTGACAGAAAGGGAATATGAGGAACCTGGTTTGGCCAGCAGTGTGCAAGCATTCTGTAAGATACCAGGCAGAACTGGGCTCAGTGAGCTGTTAACTGGGAAAGAAGGCTGAAACTCCATCCTCCAAACACATTTTTGGAGACAGGGCCTAGTTGTCCTTAAAAGGTGTGGGTGTGGGTGTGTCCGTGTGTGTAAGTGCAGGTGCACAATGTATGTCACAGGGCACATATGGAGGTCAGAGGACAACCTTAGAGGCAGTCCTCGCCTTCCATTTTGTTTGAGTCAGGGTCTCTCATTCACCACTTCCTTCTTCACACTAGCTAGCCCACAAGCTTGCAGGCGATTCTCCTATCTCCACCTCCCTTCTCTCTGTAGATGACAGCACCTCAGTATCCCACTTTTATGTGGGTTCTGGGGCTCTGAACCTAGGTACTCACACTTACACAGCAAGCACTTTTATCAATTGAGCCATCTCCTCAGCCCACTCCACCTCTGCTTCCCATGTGCTGGGATTATAGGCCTGCCAACCATGACTTGCTGAAACATTATGGCTGGTTTTATAAGTTACACATGGGGCTAGAGAGCTGACTCAGTAGTAAAAGGAGGTTGCTTGAAAAGCCTGGTGTCCAAGGTTCATTTCCCCAGAACCCACATAAAACCAGATGCACAAAGTGGCACATGTATCTGGTTGTGTGGTTACAGTGGCAAGAAAGCCTGATGCACCCATATACATTCACACATCTATAAATAAATAATAAATATATTTTTAAAGTTATATTATGCATTGAAAAACAAACTATGCAGGAAAAGAGTATCAGAAAAGTGAGATCTGTCACCCTTGTCCCCAGTACCACCATCACCATCACTGCGAGGACTCTCCTTCCTTCCAGATATTGGTTGTGCCAGGGGCACAGAGGAACTGATGGTGTTCTCTCCAAGCAGGGTCTCACAGCCTAGGTTCTCCATGCCAACTGTAGCTAGTAAAGTATGGATCAGTGCAGATCAAAGTCATAGCTTTCCATGGCTGACCCTCAAAGCACAGACCCCAGCTTGCTCTTCCTGGCACCACCAGCCCATCTCTCTTCATGGCTTGCAGTGCTGCCATTAGCATTTGTGGAGTTCTTGCCCTAGAGTACTTGTATTTGGGCAGCAAGATAACCACCTGCTTTTTAAAAATATTTTATTCATTTATTTGCAAGGAGAGAGAGAGAGAGGAGACAGAGAGAAAATGGGCATGCCATGGCCTCCAGCTGCTGCAAATGAACTCCAGATGCACATGCCACTTTGTGCATCTGGCTTTACGTGGGAATTGGGGAATCAAACTCAGGTCATTAGGCTTTGCAGACAAGAGCCTTAACTGCTGAGCCATCTCTCCAGCCCATCTGCTTTTTTTAAGTGTGTGTGTTTGTGTGTATACATGTGAAAGAGGGTGCAGTGCATGTGGAGGGCAGAGAACAAACTTGGATGCCGTTCTGAGAAATGTTATCCACCATTTTTTTTGAGACAGGGTCTGTTCATTGGCCTGGAGCTCACTGATTTGGCCACACTGCCTAACCAATGAACCTCAGGGATCCATCTGTCTCCATCTCCCCAGTGCTGAGGTTACAGGCGTGCACTGCCACACCTGGCATTTTTATGTGGGTACTAGGGATCAACTCATGTCCTCATGCTTTACTCACCACTAGGTGACAAGATACCTAGTTCTAGAGGTTCAGAAAGAATCACAATTGAGAGAGCAATGTCCATAATGCTATCTCTTAACACTCCCAAAAGAGGGCTATGGGAGCAAGTGATTCCCCTGCCTCCGATAGCATGCAGACGGTGTGGCCAGCCCAGGCCTGGACAATATGGCTATTGTTACAGTAATTGTCCCCACACTCCACACTTGGGGCTGCCATCCAAGGATGGTTGTTTCAGTCTGTGATACTGCAAACCTGAGGACAGACTTTTAAACTTTCCCCATCTGTCTGTCCACCTGTGCAGCTCCTATCCACTTGTTGGGTCAGTCACTTCTCTGTCCATCTTATTCCCTGCCAGTGCCAAGCAGCTCCTCAGCAGCAGCAACAGCCTTAACCTGGCTAGTTCATCAGCATGTCCTCAGGTCTGAGAACTGGGCCTGGTGCTGAGGGACTCAAGGGAGAAGTTTGTGAGTGAATGAATGAAGGAATGAATGATCACCGTCCTTCTCAGAGCAGCTGTCATTCATTGTCAACCTATCACAGACCAGGTGCTTTGCTTAGTGTTGTACACATCTTCTCATCAAATTCTCCCAGCAGCCTTGCCAGGGGAATATGGACAGCTCATTTTGCAGGAGAGGCCGTAGACAAAGAAGGTCACGAGACAGGTCACCATTTAACCCTGGAGAGCTGCTCCCTATCTCCCTGCCCACTGGCCTCTACTCTGTTCTGCCATCCCAGCACACACTGGGGATGGCATCAAAGCCCCATGTCACGGAGTACAGAGGGTGTCAGCCCCCAGCCTGGTGACTCTTCCCTTAGAAGTGGGAGAAGTTGCCGGGCGTGGTGGCGCACGCCTTTAATCTCAGCACTCAGGATGCAGAGGTAGGAGAATCGCTGTGAGTTCGAAGCAACCCTGAGACTACATAGTGAATTCCAGGTCAGCCTGGACTAGAGAGAGACCCTACCTCGAAAAACAAAACAAACAAACAAAAAAAGAAGTGAGAGAAGTTTGTGTCCCATTCCTCATATGGGAACCTGAGGGAGGTTCTGAGCTGTTTCCCTGGTGGTTCACTCTGTCACCTCAAAGAATCCTCCCTCTGTCATGGAGGGGAGAGGGGCTCACAAAGTCCAGCCTCTCCCTAAAGAACCATAGGCCATTAAGGGTTGCTGGCAAGAGCAGAGGGGTGGACACTTCTTGGCCAACATCAGGTGGACAGCAGCAACAGGAGACTGTGCCAAACACTGGCAAGGGCAAGCTGGCTATAACCCCTTATAAGCCCGCCCCCAACTACACACCTCCAACAAGCTTCTGGTTCCAAAATTGCCATCAGCTGGGGATCAAGCATTCAGAACCCAAGTTGATGGGGGACACCTGGATCAAACCATCACAGCATATGACTAACAAATACTATTAAAAAAACTTAACAATAAAAAGACTCCTTGATCTGCTTTTCACATGGCTCCTTGACCAGGGAAGGGGGAGCCATCAAGTCTCAGTTCAGAAGATGAGTTGTTTTTAGATGTAGAGACGGGTTCTAAGCTCCCAGGCTCTCAACTGGGCCCACACAGCATGAGTGTCCTGGCTGGAAGGCTCTGCAACAGCTGACCCTGGTGGTCACAGAGACCAGAAGGACCTGCCTGCCAGGTCCCACTCCAGGGCCTTTTCCTGTCACCACCCCAAGGAAGGGGGTTCCCCAGAACCCCTCGTGGCTGGCCGAGAGGAAGCAGAGAGCAGCCTGCCTGCTGCAGTGACCCAGGCTGTGCGGTGGCCTCTGCGCCCTGCCTGCTGCTTTTTCCATGTGAAAGGTGTTTAATTATTTCTGACAGAGTTCAGCGTCGACATCTGTTCGTGAGCTGGGAGAGTCCATTTAGGTTATCCATCACTGTGACAGGTTCAACTTTTTTGGAAGCGCTTTTTCCTGTCATAATGGGGCTGAGGTGGGGGTGGAAGATCAGTCACAAAGTGCGACCCAGACAAAGACCCTCTTGAGGCTTCGTGCATCATGATAAGTGTCCTGGCCAGGCCTTCTCAACGCAGCCCCTGTCCGTGGTAGAGAGGGTGATGTTTCTTGGGTATCTGTGGTGGACAAGGGGGTTTTGTTGGGTCTGTGGCAGGTTTTTAAATCCTTTGGTCTTCCTGGGCTATTCATTCATTCATTCATTCATTCATTCAGCTATCCATAAACTCATTCATTTCAGATATTTACTAACTGCCTCGCCTGTACCAAGCACCCTGCTTGGCTCCAGAGACCTGGAGGCTTGGTCCTTATGGACTCACACTTTACCGGGGAAGATTAAGGAACTGCCCAATTAGTTATGTAATTGCAAAGTTGCTAAGTGCCCTGACAAGAAAACAAGACACCCTGTGGAGTCAAGGCAGAACCTGCTGGGGCAGAAAGGAGTCTAAGGAGACCCTGAGGAGGGCTGAGGCGGTCTCAGATCCTGATCCAGTCCTTACAGGACAGTCCTTCACCTCGCTGAGTCAGTGACCACATTGGTGGCACAAGGACATGATGTCCAGCACTTGGCTCATGGTGAAGGTTCTGTCAATATCATTGTTGGTATTACTTCCCACCAAGGAGTCTGGCACTGCATGTGACATCCCAAACGGCAGCCCTTGGGAATCTAAGGGTCTCTGCTAGGTCAGGCAGGTGCCCAGAAGCAACCTGCTCCAAGTACCCTGCACATGCACCATTTTCCTGGACCAATGGGATGGGTGACTCCCCAGGGCATCCTCCAAAGGTGGAAGTCACTCAGCAAAGGTGACTTGTGCTTGTCACCGTGTTTTGTGATTTCTGTGACACAGGAGGTAGTGAGTGCATGCCATCGTGGGCCCTGCAGGTACTTGTCTTGGGTTCCAGGCCAGCAGATCTAGGAATGCTGGAGGAGGCACTGACCTCTGCTTCACTTGCTTGGAGGGTTCAGGATGAGATGACATCATCCACATAACCAGCCACATGTGATACCAGGCCCTGGGAACGTGTCATCACTGGTCCTAACAGTTTATCTCAGTTCCGTGTTCTAGTGAGTGGAAGAGACACCTGGGCCGTTGAAGCAAATCCCCTCTTTTGCAAATCGAAACATTTGTTATTTCTGTCCTTGGGCTCCTGCCAGGGTCACTCACTGTGTCTGGGTATGGGAGACAGGAGCTCCCAACATGGAGTCTTCCATGAGCTTTCAGAAGTACCTGGGTAGGTGTACCCTTCCCCTAGTGGGAGGCCACTTTATCCATGGGCTTGGACTCTAAGTCAGAGATTCAAGGCTATGAAGCAGAGCCCTACCACACCCCCCCTGCTGAACCCAGAGGGCATCTGGTGCCTGTGGAGCCAGGAGTCCTGGTGTCTCTGTCACCAGATACCTTCATCCCTTCCAACATCAGACAGCATCAGTGAGAAAGGGGCAAAGTGGGAAAGGTAAGAGAAGTCATCAAGGGTGGTGAACAGCAGTGGACCTTGCAAGCCTTAAGATGGGTCAGCCAGGCCAAATGTGCCAACTGGGGCAATGGTGGCATGTCTATTGTGGGGGAAACCAATTGCTCTGAGCCCTAGGGGAGTAACACCGGTTGTTGTCTGGCTAAACGTATATATTATGCCCACTAAACTGCCTCATAAAAACTCTTTAAAAAAGATCATATTCATATAATGCTACTCTCACTTTTGGCTAGAGAAACTTCTCTTGGTCAGATGGTGATGACCACTGGGATAACTCAAAAGACACCATAGTGCTGAGAAGAAATGACAGCAGAGTGTTCAGCACTGGGACATCTCTATCACACCACTTGAGGCTCAGGGTCTATTGCGGAAGAGGTGGTGGAAAGATTGTAAGAGCCAAAGGAAGGGTAGGACTGCTTACAACGCAAACTACCAGACACAAAATGACCTTGATATTCATGAGTTCGCAGTGCCTGATAATCCCTACACATAATGGGAGGAAAAGATAATGACACCGAAACAAAACAGAGACTAATTGAGAGAGGGAAGAGTAATGGGGGAGGGTGGAGGGAATCATCATGGTTTATGGCC
The DNA here is from genome assembly GCA_004024765.1 of Zapus hudsonius. Classification (NCBI taxonomy): domain Eukaryota; kingdom Metazoa; phylum Chordata; class Mammalia; order Rodentia; family Dipodidae; genus Zapus; species Zapus hudsonius. The sequence continues at coordinate 115,546 of PVHP010000550.1, forward strand.
TATGATTATGGAAGCTATCAATAAAATGTTAAAAAAAAAGAGGGCTGTGGGAAGAGATTGTAGATAGCTGAGTTTAAGAGAAATCAGTACAGAGATGTGTTTTAAAAGGATAAGAGGAACAGAGACGTGGGAGGTGAGTTGAGCCTTGAGGCTGAGGTGAGCGGCACTTTTAAGAAGCAGCAGTGTGGCATTGACTCAGCCACCTCCTGATCTGTGCTGGGTAATGTTCTTGCCTTGACATTTGCTGGGAGCACAGAGGCAGCCTGGGCTGATGGGCGGTGGGGCACATGGTCACTGACATATGCTGATGGGGGCCACTTGGGCAGGACATGAGAGGCTGCATCAAGGGGGGCAGAGCAGCATTCCTGGTGAAGTTCAGCACCTTGTTCAAGTGCATTAGGCTCAGGAAGGCAGCTTCCCCTTCATTGTCTAAATTGCAGTTTAACGTAGCACAGCGGCTGGGCCGAGAATGTCTCCTTGTACAGTTGTCTTGACAGGGCCAGGGAAGCCCTGCATAGCCCTCCAGAAAGCAGCCTTCTGCCCAAGTGAGACTTCTCCTTGTCCTGGAGAATTAAATGCTCCCGTCTCCAGAGCACCATTGGTTGGAGAGGGTTATCCTTGAGGGCTTGTGACTGTCTTGCATCCAGGTCCTAGGAGCAGACTTGATGCTTTCCCTTACTCTGTAAATGTTCCCTTCCCTCTTTCTCCCTCCCTCCCCTCCCTCCAGACACACATTGTCCTTTCCTGCTAAAAGCTGTTATACTAGAGTCCCTGTCTGGTGCTACAAGGCTGCATGGGTGAAAGAACTCAGGTTCAACTCTGAGGCCAGAGCACAACCCACTGCCTGGGTCCTGATCCAGGTCACCTTGGTGGCATAGCCTGAACTTCATTCCAGCTCCCACAAATGTTTTATCCCCTCTCCCCAGAGCACCATCACACCACCATGGTTCCTAAAGGTTAGCCTGTTGTCATGAGGCTATCTTGTATCTGAGGCCTGGGAGCAGGCCATGACACACATATTATGTCTTGTCACTGGAAGGGGAGGGTCAGTCCAGATAGTCTCTTGTCTGGGTACACCAGCCACCTCAGCACTGTGCTGAGATGACCTAGGATCAGCCCAGGCCCTGACCCTTCCCAGCATTCACTGAGTTTCCTGTCTGTGAAATGGGTTGATGTGATGTGCGTGTGAAGTCTCAGCTGAGCCAAGTGGGCTTGCAGTCAGGTCTTGAGGAAGAGCACTGGCTATTGCCTTTGCTGCTGTGGTCATGTGCATTGATGGTCAGGAGCTCAAAACTCCCAGATAACAGGTAGATACTGTGCCAGGTGAGCGCAGCCAGCCTGGTCCTGGGTGCTGGGAGGGAGGAAGGAACAGAGCACTGACCTTCTGGAAGTGTGGCATGTGCCAAAGGGCATCCAACTTCACGGGTGGCTTGTACTTCCTGAGCTGACAGCTGCGTGTCTCATACAGCTTTCCCAGGATCACCTGCAGGCCAGAAATGCAACAGTGAGATGCCACATAGCTACTGGACAAGGTCAGGTAATGACCAAGGGGTGTGAGGACAGGGTTTGGGATTCTAGGGTGGCCGACTTGAGGGTGGCATTTTTTCCTGGCCCTGGCCTTTCTTTAGGGCTATTTCCTAGCATTGCCCAAGGTCCTGCCCATGGCTATAGCTCAGGGGTTCAGTGATGCACCCATGGGACAAGGTGGCACCAATTTCAGTGTGACCTTAGGATACTCAGGTTCTCATAAACAGTAGCTGTGAGGGAGGGATGGTGTTCCAGTCACCGTTAAAACCCCTTTCCCTAAGGCTAGCGTGGCTCCTCTGGTTCCTAGGGATCTCTGGTGTCTGAGGGAAGAAACGCATGACAAGGATTATCACTGTCCCACAATGCCCTGCTCAGGAAAAGGAAGATGGGTTCCTTTTGAGAGAGGGAACTTGAATGTGTTCCAGGGATAGCAAGGTGTCTGTTGGAGGGCCTCAGGGACAGAGGAAGCCTATGCCTCCTGAGCCCCAAGTTCCATGCCCACTAGCAGATGCCAGTAGGTGTCAGCATAGCTAGAGTCCTGTACTTCATGGAGGTCTGTTGAGGACCAAACGGTGTCCCCTCCAAATTCAGGCAGTGCAGCCCTGAACCCCTATGTGACTGTGTAGGTTAAATGAAACAATAAGAGTGGGGTCCCAAACTAATCCTTAAAACAGGAGAGGGAGAGCATGTCCCCAGCACATGAAGACACAGTGGAAGGTGGCCACCTGTCAGCCAAGAGCAGTGGCCTCAGCAAAAGCCAGTCCCGTCGACACCTCAATTTCGGGATTTCCAAAACGGTGAGAAGACTATGGAATTTATTACAATGTTCCTGGAAGATTATCACAGGGTTCAAGGCTTTCAGCCCCAAACCGTCTGAGGAGGGGCTTTGGGCCCTGCATTTGCACTTTGTGACATGCCACAGAGTGGCTTCCTTAGCTCATTTTGACCTTGAACAAAGTGCAAAACTCCCCAGTTTGTGTGGGGATAGAGGGTGTGATAGTCCCATGTTAACATCTGCAGCCTGGGGCAGAGATGGGGTTATATCTGGAACAGTGTGTGGGGAGGGGGACACACAGATATTTAAGGAACCCAAACAGGATGTGTCCCTGAAGAGAAGGTGGGGAGAGGGAATACAGGACAGGGTGGGATCCCTTTGCAGGTTTTCAAGTCCCACAGGCCTGGCCCATTGCCCCAGCAAATCATTCTTAGTTCACACCTCAGGCTGGCTCAGCTGAGCTCCTGACCACCTTGCGTGGCTCATTCACTCTTCCAAAGAATAGTACTGAGAATTCTTCATGTACCAAACACGAGGGAGGAGATGCAAAACGCATCACGGTGCTACCAAGATGTGACTGTGGCGTGCTCAGCGCTAAATGAGACACCGTTATGACTCTGTCCAAAGCTCAGGAAGAACTGCCCAAGAGGTGGAAGAAAGAATGCAAGAGCCGAAGCATGAGGAGGAGCACTGTGGGACACCATCTTCTGAACACAAGGTGGCCATTGCGTTCATGACCTCACCAACAGTTGTGATAACCTGCACAAGACCTGCACAATATCGGGCTTATCAAATGTTGTCATGGATGATGGAGGAGGGAAAAAAAGGGAGATAAGAGGGGGCTGAAGAGATGACTCAGCAGTTAAGGCATTTGCCTGCAAAGCCTAATAACCCAGGTTCGATTCCCCAGTACCCATGTCAAAGGCAGATGCACAAAGTGGCACATGCATCTGAAGTTCGTTTGCAGTGGCTAGAGACCCTGGTACACCCCTTCTCTATCTCTCTCTGCTTGAAAATAAATAAATTTTTTTTAAAAAAGAAAAGGGGTTTCAGTGGAAGAGGGACAAAGAAAGGGAGACAAAAGAAAATATTGGAGCTGGGTGTGGTGCACACCTTTAATCCCAGCACTCGAGAGGCTGAAATAGGAGGAATGCCATGAGTTCTAGGCCAGCCTGGGCTATCAAGTGAGTTCCAGGTCAGCCTGGACTAGAGTGAGATCCTCAGCCTCCCTCCCACACCAAGAAAAGAAAGTAATGTGAGGTGACTATGGTCAAAATATATTATGTAGCTATATAAAAATTATCAATAAAAAGAGCCACTGATACATCATTGAATGAAAGAGACCCCACCCTCACGGAGTTGACCACTCCAGTGGGAGAAATCGTATACCATGTAAGTCATTTAAAACTGTCAAGTTTGTGTGTGTGTCCACGTGTGTATGCATGTGTGCACGTGTGTACACATGCATGTGGAGGCCCGAGGCTGATGTATCTTCCTCAATCACTCTCCATCTTATATATTAAGACAGAGTCTGGGGGGCTGGAGAGATGGCTCAGCGGTTAAGGCACTTGCCTCCAGTGCCTAAGGCACTGGGTTCAATTCCCCAGTACCCACATAAGCCAGACCCACACTCTCTCTCTCTCTCTCTCTCTCTCTCTCTGCTTGAAAATGAATAAATAAAATATTTTTTAAAAAAGACAAAGTCTGTCACTTGAACACTGACCCTACCAATTTGGCTAGTCTAGGCAGCCAGCTTGCTCCAGTGACCCCTTCCCCCCAAACCCCATTTCTGCCTCTGGAACACTGGGCTTTCAGGTCCACCTGGCATTTATGTGGATGCTGGGGATTTGAACTCAGGTCCTCGTGTTTGCTGGCAAGAACCTTATCCACTGGGCCATCTCCCCAGCCCTGTCATGAATGTTTTGAAACAAAACAAAATTGAAGCTGGGTGAGAAATGGGGGTGGTGAGATGTAGGTTGTGGGGAGCTCTTAGGGAAGACCTCCCTGATAAGGAGACAGTGGAGGAGAGAGCTAAGGTGGGAAAGGTCATCTTGGCATATTCTTGGAGGGTGTGGCAGCACGTTCAAAGGCCCTGGGGTTGGAGCATCCGGAGGATATTAAAGAGACAGTAAGGTGGCCAGCATGGCTGCTGAGAGAGACGGTGAGCCATGGGTCTTGTTCAGCATAGTAAGGACTCTGGGCTCTGTTCTGGACTCATTCAGAAGCTTCTGGAAGGTAGAATGATGACTGACATGAGCCGCCTCATGTTTTTTCACTTTCTTTCTTTTCTTATGTACATTTTTATTAAGTAGAAACTTTGTATAGACACATCATCAGTTGGTACCATCCTTTCCCTCCTCCCTGCCCCCATTCCACGGAGGGCCCTCCTCAGTGGGATTGCTGGCGTTCACGCTGGGGTTGTGAGTTATGAGTTGTGAGAGCAGTGGTCAGTTAATGTGGGGGGGGCAATGCCCCTGGATATTCCCTCCCACCATGTGGCTCTTACTATCTTTCTGCTCCCTCTTCTAGAAAATTCCTTGAGCTGTAGTGGGTTCTCCAACACTTTAGTGCTGGACTCTCAGCAACTTTTGGATTTCTGCGTTGGTGCGTTTTGAGTATCATCAGTGTCCATCACCATCACCCTGGCGCAGGTTGTCAGGCTCACTGTGGAATCAGCACTCTTGCTCATCTTGCCACTTCCACTGTGATTTCCTGGATCCTAGCTGATACGAAAGGGGTGGTTCATCTCCTGCCAGGATCAGCTGTCTTTTCTTGTCTTGTTGCTAGATTTTGTTGACTTCAGTTCTTGCTGTCTTCTGATTTTACTCCCAGAGCTCTAGCATACTTACGAGACCACCATCTTGACCAGAAGTCTCCCAACTCAGGTTTTCAAAGGCTTCTATAGAGAAACTAGCTTAGGGTTCCCAAGGGTGGGTGTTGGGTGAACAGGTGGTGATTGCAACCACGCAGGTAAAATAGAAGGAACCTAGGCAACCATGAAGACATGGTCAGATGCAGGGTTGACTGAAGGGCCAGAAATGGGGCCCACTGCAGGGAGGTCTGCAGAGCTGGGATGGGAAGCACAACTTTCCTTGTAGTGCACAAACCCCTGTGAGTCCAGGGCTGCATGCAGCACAGCGTAGCAGGTTCCCAGGCAGCCTGTGGAGAGGCCCAAGGCTCTGGAGCTCTGAGTATACAACCTACCATACACCCCTTACCTACTGCCCCATGGTGAAGATGAAGACAAGGCTTAGTGGTGGTGTGACATAATACTGCTAGCTTCCCATGGGGGTAGAGGGACGGGGCTCAGGCCTGCTTCCGGGTACATGTCCTTGCCTCCCATGAGGCCCTTCTGCTCCTTTCCTGAGGCCTCAGTTGCAGTGGTTCATGGGTCCAATCAGATGTCCAGCCTTCACTGGCCTGCAACTGAACTCATCAGTGTTTGTGACAAATGCCTTTATCACTGTGATGGTTATGTTTTGATGTCAACTTGACCTTTCAAGTAATCTTGGATGGGTCTCCGAGGATGTTCACAGGAAGGCAGCCTCTCAGTAGGGGGCAGGATGTAAAGAAGCTCAAAGGAGGTAGAAGTAAACATCCTTTCCCATGTGGGCAGTGCAGGAAGGAAATTCCAGAGACTCAGGAAGCCAGTAAGTCTGGGATAGAATTGCAAGACCCCACCCTAGGGCTATATAAAGGTGAAAGATTTCTCTCCTTGCCCTCCTGCCTGTTTGCTGTTCTGTGTGTGGTGCTGGTGATTGGTTTTTCTTTCTGCTTGGACCTGTGAAAGAGGGCCAGCCTCTTTCGCTGTTACGGAATTTCCCCTCAATCTGTAGTTTCAATAAATACTTTCCTCCCCCAAACTGTGCCTGGTTTGGAGATTCATCCCAGTGGCGTGTGGCTGACTGTGACAAGCACCATTTGTGATCTATGAACCAAGCCCCAAAATAGCAACTTCTGTATTCCTAAAACCTGTCCATGCTGCTTTCAGCAAGCAAGTGCAGGACCCTAGGATCTGGTTCAAAATGACACCGAGAGCCTGATGGGAGTAAATGTCTGTGGTGACAAGCCAAACCCGAGGAACGAGAAGAGGCTACTTTTCTCTTGTTAATCTATCTTTTGCCACCAGGTCTTCAGCCATAAACCTATGATGGGGGAAAGGAAAGCTATTCTTCTGCGTGGTGGGCCTTCATGTACTCAGGCTCCTTCATGGCCTCTTGTGGAAACTGAGACCAAAGTGGTATACCCAAAGTTGGACACAACTCCCTAGCAGTGTTTGGGGTGGAGTTTCCTGCTCTGCTTTTTATGGGGTGTCTGTTTTAGCAGTAGGGGCAGAAGAAGGAGTTAGAGGCTCCATTTCCTGCTACTGAGTAAAGCACAGCTCCCATGTGGGGCCATAAAGCACTTTGTGACGGTAATGCTCCCTCTGAAACCAGCCGTTAGGTAAGTTGATTCTTTCCTGAGCTATTAAAAACCAACAAGCTAAAAGCTACGGGCCACTTAAAAATATTGTTTTAGTGCTGTGCTCTCTAATGAGAGCCAGACCTCTGGGAGGCACCTGTCCTGGAGGTACCAGAATCCCTGTCTGGGAAGACTCCCCTGAGCCTCATTTGGCCCTCAAACAGAGGCTGTTGCTAATCTCCCAGTGTTCTTGAAATCCACAAAAGAGGGTCCTTAACTTCAAGCAGAGCCCTCTGGGGCAGGCACAGCTGGGTCCGATGCTGTTGAGAAGTCTCTTCATTGCCCTGAGCCTCAGTTTCCTCATGAAAACGAAGCAAAGTGAGGCCCTAGGAGGAGATGCCCATCTGGTGGGGCTCTGGTGAGGAGTGCAGGAACTTGGGGGTATGAGCTCCTGGGGGGCATTGGTGTGATTATTGTAATAGAGAGGTTCCAATTTTTACACACATTGGTGTAAGGGCATGCTGTGTACCTGTGTGTATGTGTATGTTCAGTTGCACATGTTCATGAGTGAGTAAGCCAGAGGATGACATCAGGTATCATTCCTCTCAGGCATCATACATTTTTTGTTTCTGAGACAAGGCCTCTCACTGGCTTGGAGCTCACCTCATAGTCTAGGCTAGCTTGACAGCGAATCCCAGGGATCCTCTTGTCTTTGCCTCCCCAGCACTGGGATTACAAGTGTGCACCTGACATTTTATGTGGGTTCTGGGGATCAAACTCAGATCTTCATGCTTGCACAGCAGATATTTTACTCTCTGAGCTATCTATCTAGCCCCACGGGGGTCTACTTTATTTTAAAATTTTTTATTGACAACTTCCATAAATATAAATAATACATGATCATCCCCTTCCATCACCCTCAAGTGCAATTAGATAATAGTTGGTTTCCACCATAACAGACATGCCACTTTTACACCAGTTGGTACATTTGACCTGGCTGGCAAGCCATAAAGCTTGCAGGGTCCACTGCTGGTTAACACCTTTAATGACTTCTTCCCCACAAAAGGTTGTATGCTGCCTAGGTCCTTCCAGTATCCTGACAGTTAGTCAACAGGGAGGAAGTTTCCAGCTCAACTCTAGCTTGATTTCTCAGTGACCTGCAGCCCAAACATGTAGTGTCTTTAGCAATAGGGTCTTACCATCTAGTTCTGGTGGGAACCCAAGAGGCTCTATTTATTTTATGAAGTCTAAAAAGTACAGTGATTCAGACTTTAGGACCATCAGCCTGCATTACAGAGAGATAGTGAAGGTCACCTAAGCTCTCCCAATGTCTGAAATTTGGAAATTTTTCTGTGTGTATGTGTGTGCACACGCTCGAGTACGTGTATAACAGCATGTGTGTGGAGGTCAGAGAACAATTGTAGGTCTGAGTCGGGTCTGTCTGGCTCATTGTGCACTGCTGTGTTCACCAGGCTAGCTGGTCTGGGAGTTTGCAGGAGGTTCTGCTGTCCCCATCTGCCTCCCATTACACCATCAGAGTGCTGGAATTATAGAAACACTCCATGGCTTTTGGCTTTTAAGTGGAGCCTGGGGTTCCAAACTCAGGTGCTCAGACTTGTACAACAAGTACATTGTCCACTGAGCCATCTCCCAGCCACTAAATTTAGAATTATTTTTAAGGAAAACCAAATGAATACTTTCAAATGAGCAGGACAGCATAAATGAACAGCTAAAGTTGTTTTCCATGCTTAAAAAAAAAACAAATCTTGCAAAAGTGACTTCCTGCTCATTGTTAACAGCTCCTATCAACAGCAAATGGCAGTGTTGGGTGTAGTAGGGACCTGGGCTCCCATTTTCCTATACCGACATGGCCTCTCCACCCTGCTTTCCCTACCTGGGGTGTGGGGTAAGGGTACCACCTTTGGGGTGTGTGGTATGAAGGGTAGAGAGATGACTGGGTCATGTACTTAATATGTTTGGCATGGCCTAACAAAATGCTCTCCTACAGTTTAATAAAATATGTTCTTGTTTGTACATGTATGTGTGGTATATATGTGTTTGTATCTGTGGGTGTACATGTGTGCCAAAGGTTGACATCAGGTGTCTTCCACAGTCACTGTCCATCTTATTCTGAATCTGGAGCTCACTGATTCAGCTAGACGAGTAAGCTGGTGAGCCCCAGGGACTGTCTAGTTCTGCCTGCTCAGAACACTGCCACACCCAGTATTTTACATGGGTGCTGGGGATCAGAACTCAGGTCCTCATGCTTATCCCACAAGCTGCCACCCCAGCCCCATGAAATGTGCTCTTTAAAGCATCCTTCTAGAAGTGGGTTTCTTTCCTTCTACTTTGTCATATCAGCCAGAGCAGGGTACAAGTCTGTCTCGGTTGGTCGGAGGTGTGGACATAAGAAGTCATGCAGAGGTGTTGTTGCACAAGAGTCAGGATGGCTGGGTTCTAATGCCAGCCCAGAGGTGACAGGGCCAGTTGACTGGTGACAAGTCTTTTACATTCTGGGATTAAGTACAAACTGAACCAGAACATCACCAAGGTCAGGCCACATCAGAATTTCTGGGCAGTAAGATGCAATTGAACTCCACACCCTTCCTCCCTGACCAGCCACAAACTCATGGATGGATACTGGCTACAAGCTCCTCCAGCCAGCCCTCCTCTTCCTTCCCTGACCACCAGCCTCTTGAGGGTGAGGGCTGTGTTACCTTCTGTTTCTTCTCCAGCTTGATGGCTTGCTGGGCGGCCTTCTGTTCCTGCACCCACAGCTGCTGGTATCGGTGTTGCAGCAGATCAAAGAAGGGGGTGGATGGCCTGTGAGTGGAGAAGGCCAGACAGGGCTCAGACCAGGGCACCTGCTACCAGATTAGGCACCACCCTCTCTCCATAAAACACAGGTGTCTCACCAGGGGTGATGGCGCATGCCTTTAATCCCAGCACTAGGTTTAAAGAGGTAGAAGGATCGCTGTGAGTTCAAGACCACCCTGAGACTATGTAGTGAATTCCAGGTCAGACTGGGATAGAGGGAGACCTAACTTGAAAGACCCAGGTGTCAGGGTCACATGATGCACCCTCCCCATGGCAGAGGAGGGCTTCTTCCAGTACCCAGAAGTCCTGAAAGAAGTTAGCCCCAGATACAAACCACTCTGCAAACAGAGCTTCTACATGTGGTACCTGGGCGGAACAAAGATTCTATCACTGACCTGTCTTTAGGTGGGCTCCTCTGAGCCCCCTCACTAGGCCTCACTCTGGGCCTTGCCTTTGGCTTGCAAAGGGGTCCTCCACCCTCAACATCCAACCTCTCTGGGGGGTGGTTCAAGTTGCTCATGCCACCCTTGGGATCTGACCGTCCTCATCCACCTTAGCAAGAATGCTCTCTAGTTGGGTAAGCAAGTTGCTCCCCAGCGTTGGTGTCCCTCAAACTCCTGTTCTGTCCACAGCTTCTGGGCCTTGGCTCCCCTGCCATCCATCTCATTGGTCTGATGTTTGGAACGGAGCTCAACTCTACCCTGGGACCTCTCTCCTTTTCTAATGACATTGAGCAAAATCTGTCTTCACTATTTTCAGCTGGTGGCTGGATCTGATTTTCTAGCATGGAACCATTGGCCTTTGTACGTCTTCCTTCCAACACTGCAAGGTAGGTACGAGACTTAAGGTCTCTATCTTAGACTTGGGAGAAAGTGAAGGCCACAGAGCAGGGGTTGGGGGGTAACAGCACTGCTACCCACACCTGCTCAGCCACAAGGCTCAGAGCTAACGTAGATTCCAAGTCCTCCCAGGGGAAAGCCAACTGCCTCCAAATGGGGCTCGATTTCTAAAGACTTAAGAGACTGAACGTGCAAATGGACAATGGCCAGGTCACATGCAAAATAGAACTCTGATCCTCAGTGAGCAAGCTGCCCAAGAAGCCCACTGCCTATAGCAACCAGCCAGGAAGCTGGAGCGCTGTGTCAGGCTCCCAGCAAGTCATCCAGAAAGTCACATTGGCCCCATAGCCACTCGGATGGGAGAGGTTGATCAACAGGTACGAAGTTGCAGTGAGCTGAGAGCAAGAAGCTCTGGATGCGAGTCGTAGCAGGGGACTATGGGTAACAGTAAAGTACATTTCAAAACGTTACAAGAAAAGATTTTGAACGTTTTAACCATAAAGAGGGGCTGGGGAGATAAATTCAGTGGTTTAAGGTGTTAGCTAGCAAACCTGTCAGCACAAATTCAACTCCCAGCACCTGTATGAGCTAGGTGTAAAGTGTCACACGGGCTGTCATCCATCACTTCTATGACAAAGGGAGGTGGAGTCAGGAGAATCCTCAAATTGAGGGCCAGCCACACTGATGCACACGAAGCAAGTAGCAAAAACAAAATAACAAAAGGGAGACTGTGTCTCAAGTAGGGTGGAGGGAGAGGACAAACACCCCAAGGTCGTCCTCAGACCCCACATGTGCAGAGTGGAGTGTGCAGGCCCAAACACACACATTCATCATAAACATCCACACATGCGTGAGCACACACACACACACACACACACACACACACACACACACACGCACACACACACACACAGTGAGAAAGAGAAAGGAGGGCTGGAGAGATGGCTCAGCAGGTAAGGAGCTTGCCTGCACAGCCTAATGACCCGGGTTGCATTCTTCAGTACCCATGTAAAGCCAGATGCACAGTGCTGCATGTGTCTGGAGTTTGTTTGCAGTGGCTGTAGCCCCTGGTGTGCCCATTCTCTCTCTCTGTCTCTTCTCTGTTTACAAATAAATAAAAATGTTTTTAACAAACAAAGAAAGGATAAATGTTTGAGGAAATACATTTAATATGATTTAAACATCATATAATGTACAAGATATTATATATAATTACAAGGTACCCCATTCATACAATTCTTACATTTTTATGTATCAGTTAAAAAAAGAATTTAGGAGGGGGGGATGACTCAATGGTTACAGTCACTTGCTGCAAAGTCTGTGGCTTGGGTTCAATTCCCCAACATCTACCTAAAGCCAGAGACAGAAAGCAGCACAGCATCTGGTGTTGATTTGCAGCAAGAGACCCTGGCATACCCATACCCACAGGCATGTACGAATAACTAAAGAAAATATTAAAAAATAAATAAAAATTTAAGAGCTGGAGAGATGACTCAGTCAGTAAAGCGTTTGCCACACAAGCATAAGGACCTGAGTTCAGATTTCCAGCACCCATGGGAGAGCCAGGCACAGTGCCTTGTGGCTTATGCCTGTAATTCCAGCTCTCAGGAGACCAGGAGGACCCCAGGGCTCTCTGGCTAGCTAACCCGGACTGCTCAGTGAGCTGCAGTGAGAGACCCCGTCTTGAAAAATAAATTGAGTAAGACACCAGATGCCAACCTCTGGCCTTCACATGCACACACATACACAGAGACACACATATACATGAACGTGCACAAACACACACTTATAAAAAACAGGGATGTCTGGCATTTAAAACAATTTCTAGATTGTCTTGAGAGTGTCTAAATTCTGGCCGTGAGGGCCTGCATTCCTAGGTGGCAGGAATGGCTAAGCCCCTGCTCTCTGGGTACTGGTGGATCCACTCCCAGCCATGTACCTCTCAGTGAGTGACTATGTGGCTTCAGAGACAGCTGGAGAGCTGGTCTAGACCCTAAATGCCCACCCACTATCCCAGTCCAAGGGGCCTTGGGACCCAGCAGATCTGGATCGACTGGAGCAGAGGTTCCCCAGGTCTGCAGCATCTACAAACAGCGGCTTTGTTTCTGACTCTCTTACCCCTGCGGTGACTTTTATTACTTAATTATTACACGCCCCATGCTTCTGAGCGGCTTAATTTATAGCCTTGCTCTCTAATGACACTGTGTGTGTAATCTGGAAATATCTACCCCAAGAGGCTGTTCCTGGCTGAAGAGCCTCTTCCCAGCAGCCCTGCTGCATCCATCACCGCAGCCCGCTGACCGCCCGCCCGTGTGTCCTGCTCTGGCCAGCAGAGGAGCAGGTGGGGAGGCTGCAGCCATGAGTTACAGTGGCCATCCAACACCCGTTTCTGCTCTGGCTCATTTACTGGGATAAACAGGTGCAGAGACTGGCCCGAGGAGGGGAAACCAGGCCATAAATTGGAGCCTATCACCTCCTGCTTGAAACACTCTCCATGGTCTCACCTTCGGAGCCGAGACCAGACTCATGTATCATAGTCTTTGCAATCTGACCAGCTCCCTCTCCGACTCCTCCTGGCTCCCTCCAACCCTTGAGGCTGTCCTCGCCTTCCTGCCCTTTCTCTCCAGCTAGAGTCCTCCTCCTGGCCAACACGAGTTTCTTCCTCCCTCCCTCTCTTTCTTTTCCTCTCCCTCTCTCTCCTTCCCTTTCTTCCTCCACTCCCTCCTTTTCTCTCTCAGCTTCTCCGTTGCCTGCAGGCTAGTTTTGAAGTCACCTCCTCTGAGGGCTCATCCCTGTCCTACAATCCCTGCTGAGTCACAGTGACTTTCAGCTAGGAGACAGCAATCTCAGGGGGCAGCAATGGCCCCATGTCTGCTGTGAACTCACAGTGCTGCCCTCGGTAGTTATTTGTTATTGAAAAGAAATAGAGAGAGCCAGACAGGGAGGATGGAGAACAGGTAGGAAAGGAAATGAAAAAGCAATCTTATGTAAAACTTTGAGAAAGAGAGATACATAGCAGATTTCCCAGCTCCCAGCAGTACAGATGAGCTAGGCTCTCTGTGCATAAACTAAGGATGGAAACTGATGGACAGACAGCTCCTTCATAGGTGGGGTGATGCTACGTCACTGGACAGCTCACACAAAACAACGAACATAAAACTTCTCCAACTAAGTCTCACACCTCAAGCAAGGATGAATGAAAGTGGATCATAGGTTTAAGTGCAAAATGCAAAACCAGACAACTCAGGAGAAAATTTTTGGAATCTATAACTGAGGAGTTTTATTTTCTTCTCCCTTTTAAAAAAATTATTTATTTGTGTGTGTGTGTGTGTGTGTGTGTGTGTGTGTGTGTGTGTGTGTTCGACAGGGTCTCCTGCCGCTGCAAACTAACTCCAGGCGGTTGCAGCCAGCTTTACACGAGTGACTGGGGAATTGAACCCAGGCCTTCAGGCTTTGCAAGCAGGCTCCTTCAGCCACCGAACTATCTCCCCAGCCCCTCTTTTCTCCTTTTTCTTTTCTTTCTTTTTTTTGTGCGTGTGGGTTTGAAGCAGAGTTGGAGTTTATTAAAAATATTTTAATACAGATTTTAAGATGAAGGGTTAAGGAAAAGAGAGGCACTCAGAAAGAAACACGCTCCTGAAAGCAAAGCTTGGGTGTCAGCTTGTCTAAGACAGAATCGCAATTAAGTAAGCATTAGCCATAGGCACCATTTTGTTGGCTCTCAGGTTACATCTCAAAGGGTGGCTGAGAAACCGGTTCCTTTTTTCTCTCCTCTTTTGTGAAGTGAGATTGTAAGGTAGCTCTGGAGAGGCTTTGGATGGGAATTCAGTATGAAAAGGTAAAACCAGGAGCCACTAGGTATGTACAGGAGTTTAGAACATGACTTTTTACTGTGGAGAGGCCTCGAGGGAGATTCCTATAAAACTATAGGGTGACAGTTGAGCAAGATGGAAGGCCTTATGCAAATGTTAATTGTGTTGGAATTCTTGACTCTCAGCTGGACAGAGGCTCAACCAGACTCTTGTCCATAATGTTCCCTGTCTTTCTATCCTGCCTCAAACAGAAGTTTTCGCACGATTTCTTATGTTCTCAGATGGAGCAAATGAGGAGACCGATTTGTCTGGAATAATTTTAACACTGGCAGTCCTGCTTCTGAAGCCCATGACAGATCAGAAAGGTTGGTCATTCTATCTCTGTACAGATGTCCTGGATTAATGATGAGGCAAACCAATCCTGTTAAACTCCTTATAATTTGAAAAGACTGTGCAATAAAATTGATAGTTACTTGACTAATCTGCCAGATATTGTCACTTAGTTTAGCCTACCTTAGATATGCTCAGAACACTTATATTAGCCTACAAATTAGGCAAAAAAATCTAATATAAATCCAGTCACGAGTTCTCGCACTGCTCTGTGGTCAAGTTAAATGTTTGCATCGGGGAAATGAGCCAAGCAAACTCTCTGTGCTGTTCCCACAGCTTCCTTAGAATTTAGAATTACCTCAAAGTAGTTTTCAAGCTTCTATGATATTTACAATCATTTTCAACTCTTTGAAAATAATTTTATTTATTTGAGAGACAGTCAGGCAAATTGACAATGGACATGTCAGGGCCTCTGGCTGCTGCAAATGGATTTGAAATGCATATGCACTACTTTGTACCTCTGGCTTTATATGGACATTAGGGATTGAACCTGGGTCAGCAGGCTTTGCAAGCAAGTGCCTTTAACTTCTGGGCAATCTCCCAGCCCCTAAAATATATTTAAATTATTCTATTTATTTGCAAGGAGTGAGCAAGAAAGAGAAAGAAAGGAGAAAGAGAGAGAGAAAGAGAGAGAGAGCACCAGGATCTCTTGCCACTGCAAATGAACTCCAGGTGCATGTGCCACTTTGTGCATCTGGCTTTACATGGGTACTGGGGAATTGAACCTGGGTCGTTAGGCTTTGCAGGAAAGCACCTTAACTGCTGAGCCATCTCTCTAGCACCCCCCCACACCCTTTAACTTTTAAAAATATTTTATTTATTTATTTGAGAGAGAGAGAGAGAGAGAAAGAAAGAGGTAGACAGGGAGAGACAGAGAATAGGCATGCCAGGGCCTCCAGCCACTGCTGCAAATGAATTCCAGACACATGTGCCCTCTTGTG
The DNA here is from genome assembly GCA_004024765.1 of Zapus hudsonius. Taxonomy (NCBI): domain Eukaryota; kingdom Metazoa; phylum Chordata; class Mammalia; order Rodentia; family Dipodidae; genus Zapus; species Zapus hudsonius. The sequence continues at coordinate 131,048 of PVHP010000550.1, forward strand.
CATCTGGCTTTACATGGGCACTGGGGAATCAAACTCAGGTCCTTCTGCATTGCAGGCAAACACCTTAACCGCTAAGCCATATCTTCAGTCCTACCCTTGAACTTTTGATTCTCCTGCTTCAGCCTGCCCATTGGGCCTGGCTTACAGATATTATTTTATTTAACCTTAAGAGGCTATTATGTACAAATTTGTGCCAAACAGATGTGAAAACCAGAACAAGATGGGTGCTTTTTTTCAAGAAAACCATGAAAGATCAAAGATGGCTAAAGTGTGTGCACAAATCTTTAACTGAGCTGTGGGAATCAAGCCCAGACACTTATACACATAAATTCTCCCAACTGTGCCACAGAAAGTATTCCAGGGTTGGAGAGATGGCTCACTTGTTAGGTGTACTTCCTGCGCCAGCGTGAGGGCCTGAGACTACCAGAGTTCAAATCCCATGTAAAACAGCGGGCCGTGGCCATATGTGCCCGCTGCCAATCTCCCAGGGGAGCAGAGATCCAAGAATCTTTGTAGAATAAGTAAAAAGAGACTCAGGCTCAAACACACACACACACACACACACACACACACACACACACACACACACACACACACATGAAAGGATGGGAAGAAGAAAGAAAAGAAAGAATTCCAGGGCTGGAGAGATGGTTCAGTGGTTAAGGCACTAGCCTCCAGTGCCTAAGGCCCTGGGTTCAGTTCTCCAGAACCCACATAAGCCAGACACACAAGGTGGTGGCCCTGATGTGCTCTCTCGCTCTCTCTGCTTGGAAATGAATAAATAAAATGTTTAAAAAAGAATTCCAGGACTTTTTATTTCTTTTTCTTTTTTAATTAATTAATTAATTAATTTTTTTGAGCAGTCTCGCTCTAATCTAGGCTGACCTGAAATTCACTATGTAGTCTCAGGATAGCGTCGAACTCACAGTGATCCTCCTACCTTGGCCTCTGAGTGCTGGGATTAAATTTGGGCTCCACCCCACCCAGCTTTATTTCTAATTTTTATATTTTTGGCAAGTTAAAAAGCTTTCTTCACTCGGGAGGCAGAGGTAGGAGGATCACCATGAGTTCAAGGCCACCCTGAGACTACATAGTGAATTCCAGGTCAGCCTAGGCTAGAGGGAGACCCTACCTAAAAAAAACCAAACAAACAAAAAAAAAGATTTCTTTTAGGAAAATGAAACACAAAAGATGCTGAGCTGGAGGGGTTTGGAATGGGTAGTCTCTCTAGAACTTTGTATGTGTGTGTGTACACGTCAGGGTCTCTTGCTGGGGAACTGAAACCAGACGGCAGGCTTTGCAAGCAAGCACTTTTAATTACTGAGCCATCTCCCCAGCCCCTAGACCGTTTTCAACAACAGTTGCCAAATTATTTTACAATCACAAATCACTCACAGAAGAATACTACACATCCAATGAAACGAGGCTGTGGGTCAGAGCACAAGACCCCTCTAATGCCCCTGTCTGTGCCAGACAGAGCCTAGTCCTGGGAGGAGAGCTAGTTTATTTCTGTCCCCCAAGGAGGGAAGACGAGTGTTCAGATACTCTGAGTTCGGACAGTCACACAGCCTGGACATAGAGCACCGGTGTGATGGGAAAAATACTGTAGAGGGCAACCAGGGAGGAGAGATTTGTTTGGGCTACAGTTCTAGACATTTCCATCTATGAGTGACTATCGAGGTGATGGGCACACCACCATGGTAGCTGGGCATGGCAGAGGAAACAGAGAGGGGAAGGGAGAGGTCAGGGGCAAGATTGCCCCTCAAAGGTATGACCCCAGGACCCACTTCCTCTAATCAGGCCCCACCTCCACAGTCTCCACCAGATCTCAATATTGTCGCCATGAATCCACAGACGTGGTTTGAATGTGAACATATGTCCCCAAAGCCTCAGGGATCTGGGATCGAGGCTGAGCTGGAGGAGTGTCACTGAGTCCAGCTCTCAGGTGTGTTGGGGGGGGGGGATCTTGAGTCCCACCCTAAGGTGTGTAAAGAGCCAGCTTAAGCTTGGGCTGTTCATAGTGCTTGTTGCTCTCGATGGGGTCTCTCTGCTTGGATCTCCGAAGTGGGCCGGCATCTTGTGCTTTCCCTGGAACTGTAAGCCTGAAATAAACTCTTTTCTCCCATGCTTCTGGTCAGTTGTTCATCTCAGGTACAGGAGAACGGACTGAAACACAGATCCACTGATGACCTGAATTTGATCCCCAGAACCTACTTTCAAAGTTCGGGCATGGAGAAGCAGAGATAGGAGTCTTCCAGAGGCTCTGTAGCCCCCCCCCCCCAATACACCCGCTTTCCTCCATGGCCATTGTTATTGCTCCCTTACAAAGTGCTCAGTTGTTTGTTTCTTGTTTTAAGCTAAGCGCAGTTATTTATAGTAGCTCTCACCCCCAAGATGAATGATTTTGCCACAGGCTGAGGCCCCTGTGGTAACAATTACAGCCATCCTTCCTGAACCTTTCTTTTGAGAAGCTGGAAGAGTTCGGACAGAAGAGCTAAATTATTTATCCTCACTAAATGCGCGTGAGACGGGTGGAAGTGGGGGGAAGCTGAGGCCCAGAGAGGTCAAACAACTTACCTGGGGTCACACAGCACACTCAAACAGAAAAGTACACACTCTTAACACTCCAACCCGTGTCTTCAGCACAGAAAATTCCAACCAGCGTTCATCAAGGGCCGCCAGCCAGCTTCAGTAAGAGGCTAAGTCCAGGGGCCTGGATCTCCTCAGAGTCCCTAGGCAGTGCCCTTCATCTGTGGATGCTGTATCTCCTGGCCCCTCTCCCTGCCCCACACAGGAGTGGTAGCTGTGGGCAAAACCACACCAGTTCCTCTTGCATCCCTGGGCGGCCCTAGCCCTCAGAATATAGCACAAGGGGCCTCCTGCCTCCTCCCAGCCTCCCTGAGCTCTCTCCAACTACTCCCTGGGTGTCCTGGGCCTCCTTCAGTTCCCAGGCTCCTCCTCTGTCCACCCCCCACACACACTATAGGTCACACTGGGCTCTGGTCACATGGCCTGAACTGTCTACTGTTCCCATCTGGCTCTGTGCTCTACAGATGGAGCTCTCCAGCCTGGGACCAAGTAGTACTCTGTCCAGCCAGGCTTGTCCATTCTACATCCTGTGGGTCACATGTCACCCGGGATAGCTATGAGTGCAGCCCAACATAATGTCATACACTTACTTAAAACATTGTGCTTCAGAGTGAGCTTTGAAGATACCAGCCTAATGCCACAATGTCTCCCAACATGAACGTAAATATGCCCTTGCAGCATGTGGGCCATGCATTGGACACTGTGTGGCCCTAAACAATTCCTCTTCATATGATGTGGCCCAGGCAAGTTGGAGATCCCAGGGAGACTCTGGTGGCTTTAGGTCACTCTCCTGAGGGCAGCTGCCTTCCCCAGCTACAGGACTAGGAGGGATCTTTGGTAGAACCTGTTCTCAGAGAACCAGGTGACAGAGTGGTCCTGGCATCCTTTGCAAAGGGTGTGGGTGCCCAGGGTAAGCCATGCGCATCTCAGCCATGAAGTCCCCATGGCGGAGCAGACAGGGTCTTTCTTCTGTACTCCCAGAGCACAGAATCTGGCCAGGGCAAAGGACGTAAGGGCAGCTGTCATTCGCTGATGATGAGCCAGGCAGGCCTGAGTCGTGTCTGTTAGTGCAGAAACTGTGAGATCCCTCTCAGAAGCCAGTCCCACTGTGCGAGGCTGGAGTTCCCAGAGCACTGGGGCCGAGGTGGTGGGAGGTGGGCTGCTCTGAGGCTAGACAGCTCTCAGGACGGTGGAGGGGTCTGCTAGCCATCCAGATGGTCCAGGCTCTTTAGAGAAGAGAGAGAGAGAGAGAGAGAGAGAGAGAGAGAGAGAGAGAGAGAGAGAGAGAGAGAGAGAGAGAGAGAGAGAAGAGGCCAGGCATTCTGTGTACACAGTTCTGGGAGGGGCAGGAAGACTCAGCCAACTCCATGCCAGAGTTGGGGTGCTTAGTTGAGACGAGGTCCTCCAGGAAGGAAGAAGAGACTGATTTACAAGGGACACTGAGGACTTGTAGGGCATGAAAGTGTGTTATATCTTCAAGTGTACACATGTGTCAAAATGCATGGGCTGTTTTGTCTACAAATTATACCTTGGTACAGTTTTAAAAAATATTTCTCTATTTATATGAGACAAAGAGAAAGAGAGAATGGGCATGCCAGAGCCTCCTGCCATTGCAAACAAACTCTGGATGCATGCACCACTTTGTGCATCTGGCTTTATGTGGTTACTGGAGAATCAAACCCAGGGCACCAGGCTTTACAAGCAAGTGTTTTTAATCATTAAGCCATCTCTCCAGCCCAGTACAGTTTATTTAAAAGAAAAACTAAACTAAACTAAGGGCTGGGGAGATGGCTTAGTGTTAAAGATGCTTGTTTGCAAAGCCTGTCAGCTCAGGTTCAATTTTCCAGCCACCCACATAAAGCCCAATGGGTGTTCATTTGCAGCAGCCAGAGATGCTGGTGGGGGGGGGGGGGCTGCAGGGTGAGGTCAGGGCACCAGCTGCTTGGAGCTCAGGGGAGAGACCAAAGCCAGAGTCCAAACCTAGGTTCTCCTGAGCCTAGGGTCTTTCTGAAAGCTTTGGTTGTCAGGCGGCATCCCACAGTCGGTGTAAAGGACCCACTTCCCCTGCTCAGGTGACATCACACAGCTAGCTAGCCAGTAGTCCTGTCTGTGTTTAGGGGGTGCACCCCTGGGCTTGACCAGCACACCTCCTCTGCAGGAAGGATCCCAGTGTCCTGGCCCAACTATGCCCCATGAGACCTCAGGCCACAACGAAGGTGTCTGGCTTCAGCCAGCTGTTTTTCTGCTGCATCTGAAGCCAGCTGTAGACTTGCACCTTGCTCCCATTGGAATGGCAGGGCCACCTTTAAGAACTGACAAACCATTTACTACAGCCTGGAAGGAACCTTCAGAGAAGGTCCCCTCTGCCCCGAAGCTCCCACTCACAGCCACACCATGTCACAATTAAGTCTAATGGAGTAGAAAATGGGGAATAAATGAAATGAAACCAGTTCCTGCTACGTGGGCCTCCAGAAACTTATTAGTCCCATCAAATCCACCCTCGCAGCTCTGCTATTGATACCCCAGATCGGGGGGTTGATCTCCAATGAAGGCCCTGGCATGTGAGGGAGAGCGAGGTGATCGTTTGAGCGCCGGCTGACACATGTGCCGTGCATGGTGGGCGCAGATGAGGGCTGACAGCTCTGATCTGCCCGCCGCCTCTGCCAGGAGCTGCGTGGATTAGAGGGGCCTCTTTCATGGAGCCTCATCTTCATCGCGCTGCTCATTAAAACTTTGCCGAGCCAAGAACTTGGCGGAAGCCAGGAAAGTGAAGGCGCCTTCTGAGGGACTTTAGGTACACATTTGTTGAAAGGTGTTTCAGAAGGAGACTCGGCTCTGACAAACTGGATTTCAGTACAGCACGCCGCTCACAGCGGGCTGAAATAATTGGTCATCAGTGACTACTAATTCGGTTTAGTAGCCAGAGGCGATTTTTTTCTTCCTGGAAAATCAATGACAGCGTGGAGGTTTGTTCAATGTGATTCAGCTCAAGATGGGTTCTTCTTTCCCTCTTGATGCGTCTGCCAATGGAGACAGCTATTTTGTTAGAATCAAATTAAAATCCGGCTCTAATATGCCTGCAGTCCACTGCCCCCTGGAGGCACTGGCACGGATGTCCACACAGCCCCGAGGGGATGAGGAGTGGACAGTGAGCCAGCTTCAGTGGCTCACGCCTTTTAACTTCAGCACTCAGGAGGCTGAGGCAGGGGAATGGCTGAGAGGGTAAGACTAGCCAGAGTGACGTAACCCTGTAAGGAGATTCTGTCTTATAAAAAGACAAGTGGACAGTGACCCCTGTCAGTCAAACTTGACTGTGGGCCATGTGCTTTTGAAAGAGATTTTCCTCCTGGCTCAGATCAAAATCCAGCCCATGGTGGACGGATAGTGCCGCCCAAGGACACCAACCTCCTCTCTTACTTCTGCAACATTGCCTGGGCCCAGGTGTGGCTTCTGGAGATGGCTCTGGTGACCCTGGATGGCATGGGTGGCTGGTTGGGGCTAGGATGCCTTCTCTTTTCCACAGACCTGAGGCTGCCCAAAGGGCTCATGGCGCCATTCATGGGGACTTCAAGGACTGGTTAGTGAGCACTTTGTTTGTGTTTAAAGTCAAGCTGCTGGTTTTCTGATGAGCAATTCTGCCCAGGATAGTTAGACCTTACTCTGTTTTGTTGAAATGCGCAGACCCAGTGTAGTGTAAGAAATAATACAAAAATCCACCCTGTGTCCCAGACAGAGACCCCTGCTCCATGGAAACATCTGGCAACAATGTGGCACAGACCACAGCCAGCATGTTAGCCCTGCTCTGACCCATCTTACTGAGGTTTCCCAATTTTTTTTTTTTTTTTGAGGTAAGGTCTCACTCTAGCCCAGGCTGATCTGGATCTCACTCTTTAGACCCAGGGTGGCCTCGAACTCACAGCGATCCTCCTACTTCTGCCTCCAGAGTGTGAGTGCTGGGATTAAAGGTGTGAACCTCCACGCCCGGTTAGGTTTCCCCAATTTTTAAAAAATATTTTATTTATTCATTTTGTATCAGAGAGAGAGAGAGAGAGAGAGAGAGAGAGAGAGAGAGAGAGAGAGAGAGAGAGAGAGAGAACGCACCAGGGCCACCACCTTGTGGGTCTGGCTTATGTGGGTCCTGGGGAATTGAACCCGGGGCCTCAGGCACTGGAGGCAAGTGCCCAAGCCATCTCTCCAGCCCAGGTTCCCCAATTTTTACCTGCACTGTCGTAGCTGCAGATCCTACCTCTGCAGGTTTGAGCTGCCCCAGACTGAAGACGCAGCTTTACAACTGTCAAAAAGAATTCACTGGTAGGGCTGGAGAGATGGCTCAGACGTTAAGGCACTTTTCTGCAATGCCTAACAACCCAGATTCGATTCCCCAATACCCACATAAAGCCAGATGTGCAAAATGGTGCATGCATCTGTAGTTTGTTTGCAGTGACTACAGGCCATGGTACACCTATTCTCTCTCTCTCTCTCTCTCTCTCTCTCTCTCTCTCTCTCTCTCTCTCTCTCTCTCTGCTTGAAAATAAATAAATAAAATATTTTAAAAATAATTCACTGGTACACCTGAGGGAGGCAACACTAGGTTTTTTTCTGGCCTCCATGTGCATGAATACACATGCACCGCCCCCTCATACACACATGCATTTTATTTGTTTGTTTTCATTTGTAAAGAAACTGGATGTGACCTGAGTAAATAACATATCTAAGCTGCAGAATGAAGCAGGACCTATAACACCTGCAGACATAGTGTGTGGGCCCCAAGACACTTTCAGAGGCTCATGAAAAATGGTTATTTCTTTTAAAATTACAGAAAAATCAACATACCAATCTGGTGTACCCTCACACCGCACCCAGGTCAGCCTGAATCAGAAGTCCCCTCCCTCCTACCATCCATGCCAATGGACAGTTCCTATGACAGAGAATAAGACCCAACCAGAGGCAGGGCTGGGAGGTGGCTCAGCAGTTAACGGCAATGCTTGCAAAGCCTACTGACTCAAGTTCAATGTTTCAGCCACCCACGTAAAACCACCTCCTACCCTGTAAGAGTAGCACATGTACCTGGTGTTCTTTGCAGCAGCAAGTGATACTGGTACCCCCCTCCCCCCACACACAAGAAAATAAATAAAGAATAAATATTTTTTTAAGAGGCAGAAGTGCCTGTGACCCAGGTGGGACATTCTGACTTTCTCTCCTGGTAAGAGCCAAATACCCATTTTCCTGAGGGCATATTCCCCAGTGCTGTGATTCTGGGGTAGGTGTCCCTGGCACCCTTCGAGGGTTGCCACCAGCACTTCTGTCCCCTGTAGAAATAAAGGAGGGTTGGCTGGTCACACCTGCCTTCTTCGCCCAAGCCTGGGTCCCAGGGCCTGGCTTTTTGTGGAGTCAGGAGGAAGGACAGTCACCAGGCGCAGCTCTGGCCCTGGCAGGACTGAGTGCTAATGAGCCAGCAGGACGTCTGGGCTTATGGTTTTTTCTTAATTGTTTGTGTATTAAACATAAATGTTTATGTCAGAGGAGGAGGCTGGGTTACAGCACCATCCTGACTTCTAAATTTGTCTAGGAAGTCATTTACAATTTATTAACATTCACCACCAGGGTGAATTCAATTATCAGCTTTGACACGGGTGTCCACAGTGGGGTGGCGGTAAGATGGGCACTGTGGGCTGAAGGCCTGAAGGGAGGTAGGTGAGAAGCCATATTCCCAGGGCTACTAGGAAAGCAACTGTGTGTGTGTGGGAGGGGAGAGACTCCTGGAACCTGGAGCCAAGTCACTCTTTCACCTGTGACACCCATCTGGGGGAGTGTCGCACACATGCATGTGTGTGAGGTGCTTCCTGGCCCTCTCTGCTACAATGGGGAAGTGACAAGCATTGCGACTTCCAACATGAGGGAGATGGCTCCATCCCTGGGGGACAAATCAGACATTAGGTGACATGCGAAGGGAGTTGAGTGGAAAGATGTGACTCGGGGAGCAGAGCCGGGCAGGGTTGTGTACATTATTGGTGGAACCCTAGAGATTGCGTGACAATTGGATGAATCTGTATGGCAGGCATGCATATGAGGGCAAGCTCATGCAGGTCCCCAGGGAAGGCAAGGGCAGACACACTGAAGCTTCTGTCTGTGGTGATTACCTTCATAATACAGAAAGAAGCCAGGCCTGGTGGCACACACCTGTATCCCCAGCACTTGGGAGGCTGAGGCAGAAGAATTGCCTTGAGTTGGAGGCCAGCTCAGGCTGCAGAATGATATCCTATCTCAAGAAAAACAAACCAAAATGATGGCTCTGTTAAGATGGCTGTGTGAGTGTGAGGACTTAAGTGTGGAGTTACAGCGCCCACGGAAATGCCGGGTGGATGTGGCAGCTTGCCTGTCAACATAGGCTTGGAGAAGGGAAGACAGGAGACTCCCAAGACAAACTGACTAGCTAGTCTTGAGCCAAATTGAAGACCTCTGGGCTCAAATGAGAGATCTTGTCTCAAAAATTAAATCATAGCCGGGCGTGGTGGAGCATGCCTTTAATCCCAGCACTCGGGAGGCAGAGGTAGGAGGATCACCATGAATTCAAGACCACCCTGAGACTACATAGTGAATTCCAGGTCAACCTGGGATAGAGCGAGACCCTACCTCAAAAA